>JAUUDY010079553.1:2375-14610 GCA_032361765.1 Panulirus inflatus
TGAAGGGTAAGACAGAATTATTTAAGTGTGAGTTTAAGATGGGGAAGACCTGGAGGTGGAATGAAAATAAATTACTTCGAATGGATGTGGCAGTATATGAAACCAAGGAGGCCGAATTGAGTTGTATGGTGGACGTGTTTACAGCTCTGACTACAAGAAGAAAGTAAAATATAAATGTAAGCAAAGTAAAGTAATGAAATCCAGTTGAAGGGTAAGGCAGAATTATTTAAGTGTGAGTTTAAGATGGGGAAGACCTGGAGGTGGAATGAAAATAAATTACTTCGGATGGATGTGGCAATATATGAAACCAGGGAGGTCGAATTGAGTTGTATGGTGGAAGAGGGTTTACAGCCCTGACTACAATAAGGAGTGTGTGAAGGAAAGGTTATTGTCAGTAAGGTTAAAGTGTGATAGTCTCAACATTTTTGTATAGAAAGCTTAGGAGAAGAGGGTGGATGAGCTGCAAGTGACATGCCAAAGTATGATATGTTATGAGAATGATTGATTATGTGGGAGATGACATTGTCAGAGAGAGAGCATTGGTAGTGAGCATAACTTGATTGAATGATCTCACCAGAGTGTACTGAAATAGTTCAGGTATATGGGGAAATTGAGTGAAATGAAACAAGTTAGATGTATGTCAGAAGAGAAGGGAGAGAGGGAGACTAAGGTGATGGAAGGCTGGAGCAAAGAAGCATTTGACACATGAAGGAGAATATGTTGGATAGAAATGATTGAGGGATATAGTATGGAAGGTGGGAGGGGGCATAAGAGGTGTTTAGGGTAGACCGTGTAGTTGTCTGTAAGTGGGGAGTGAATTAAAGACTCAGGTTTCAGTACATTATACATTAGGGCTATTGACTGGTAGTGTGCGTATGAGTTTGCTATTCCTCTGTTCCTGACAGTACCTTCCAAAGATTTGAAATGTAATCAGGTATAAAGGAAAAAAATATGATCACCAATAAACTAACGAAAGCTGATTTATTTTGTGCTATTATATGCATATTATATATTGTTTACATCCATCAGTTGATGTATAATTCTTACAGACACCAGTTACTTATTCCTCATTTAAATGTCGTACCTATATGTTAATATTTATCAGCTGATTATTGTTTATATCTCCCAGCTGATTTCCTATGTATCCCAACCAGGTTATTGCACGGCAAGTGTCTGGTACTGGGCAGGCATCAAGTAGCACCCAAGTGAGGATCAATGTGTTGGACCTGAACGATAATGTGCCAGTGTTCAGCAAGCAGGTGTACCAGGCTGAAATTTATGAGAATATCACTGCAGACACTTCCATCATTAGGGTAAGAGAGGATGCTGTTAGGAAGACATATGGCAGAGAGGGCTGAATTGGAGAATTTTATGTATAACAACAGTTTTTGGACTGTGTATTTAGAATTGTTTTAAGTCATTAAACTTTTTTAGTCTGAAAGTTTGATATGTCATTATAATTTATATAATATTGTTGTAATATAGTATACTGTACTATTTAAGGATGATTTAAAGTTTTGATACTACATATAATTCAGTATCCTGTATGCCTTCTCAAAAGTCACAACCTTGAAATGTGTGGCCAGTCCCATGGCTACAAACGGTTGGAAGGATACGATTTGCTGTGTAAATGGATTTCATTGTCTGTAAAAGCAAATCATGTAATTAATGTGCATATGTATTTTTTTGTTTCCGTACAATTTATATACTTTTATGAGTCAGGAAGATTGCAGGTTTACTGAGATCACTTTAATGAGAACAAAAGGTCAAGATTGCTGGTTTACTGAGACCAATTTAATGAGAACAGATTTATGACAAATGTTTGTTGAGTAACAAATTTAGTGGAAGGCAGAAGTTTATTAAAAACTGTAAATTCTATTAGATATTTAAATGAATGTTCATTTATAGTATTTTTTGAAGCAGAATATATATATTTATGAAATGTTAGTCATATATAGTAGCATTATGGTATATTTGAATTAAGTTTGCAGGTTTGCATCACAGCTAGTGTTACATCAGTTTTTTTATGAGAAAGAATAAGTTGGAAACTGTAAATTTTCTTATATTTCTATTATGATTAGCATTAACCTTAATATGTGATGATAGTTTGCTCCTTTGAAATCTGGTGAGGAACCATGTAACCTTTCCATTATAACGTGTGCACGAAAAGGCTTGGCTTACATGTCTGAAACCTTCATACTTCTACCTGTCTATCATCTATATATCTGATGCCTGTTTCATCTGGAATTCCCTCAAGGGCGTGGCCATGGTGGCAGTAAAGCCTCCATACCTAGTGAACTTCAGTGCTGCTTCGTAGAAGGCAGTGTAGTAGAGTCTCTATATCAAGTGAACTCCACTGCTGCTTCTTAACCTTTAGTGCCTCACCATAAACATGCCACTGGGAGAGGGTAACTCTAGTGCAGTGTTTACAGTGGCTTTTGCCAAATATTTACTGACAACTTCTACCTAATGCTCCTACCTACTACTTTTACCCAGTGCTCTTGCCTAAATGTTCTTACCTGCTTCTCCTATCTACTGCTCCTACTGTTCTGCCAAAAAGGCAGGGCTTGCACATAGTGCTCACCCCAGGAAATTCTAAAGTTACAAAGAATAAGCTGTGTGAGTTAAGTCATGTCACACTTTATGTATGACAAAGATGGATTGTATGTTTGTGGACAGAATGCCAGTAGTCCACATGTGGGTGAGGCAGAAAGCAAGCCAGCTACCTGGGTCAGATGAGTACAACTTGACAACTATGACGAGCAGGGAATACGTGGGAAGTATTCTTTCTCCCCTAGCCCCAGGGATAACCAAAATAGTAGTATGAAGTCAAAAGGTATTACATAAAATATCTTGCAACCAGCATTGTGTCTTACCCAGCACTGCTTCGGTTTAAAAGACCAAATACTCCTTTTTTACTTTTATCTACCTCATTTGATCCCTTGAATTCTCATACATTTTTCTTCACAAATCCCATTTCGTTTTTCTTCATCTAACATATACCATCATTTTCACTTTCCTACTAAGTATTTTATAGTCTATGTACACAGTACATGACACAATTTTCTTACAATTCTTGTTCTTATAATTCCAAGGAAACATTTCCCAATTTACCATCAGTTAATGCATGAGATATTCAAGGTGGTAAAATATTAAATTCTTTTCAGTTCCAATGTGAAGTTTACAACAATTATCAAAGTTCATAGCAATTACTTAACCTTCCAATCATTCTGATTAAGTTTATTACAAATCAATCCTCTTAGTACCTCTATCTGCTTATTCTCTGAACCTGCAGTTCTAAACATAGAATAAAAAACTGCTTGTATATTTTCAGTTTTTCAAACTATCAACAATTATACCAGCCCTTATTTTGTAAAGAAGAATTTTGTAGAAAAAGAGACTGACAAAGCACTTCACTAATATGAAAGTAATATGAATAGTTACCTGATTCATGAACATTTTTCCAAGTTGCCTCAGTCGTCGCTGAAGCTTTGAAAAATGATCTCTCTTTGTGGATTTTGAGGTTTGTCTCATTGCCTCCTTTTCCTCAGCTTCATCCTCATCATCATCCAATTCATCTTCTTCTGTCAGGTATGATCCCTCAGACTGTGAAAATGTACAACTGGAAGGGTAATTTGGGTGATCTTAAACGGGAAATTAGAATGAAAGAGTGAAATGGACAAAGGAAATTAATCAAGCACAAAACTTACCTTCCATGAAAGGTTAAGTGAAAAACTAGATGTCAATAACACTGTGTAAAGCAATGCTGAGGAGATACACAAAAGGTATACTAGTAGAATGAGTAGGTCCAATTTTCCCAATAAAGATAGTGGCCAAGAAGTACGCTGATGTCCTGTTTCCCTCCAGAGAGGGGCAACGAACCCTATCAGGTTGAGTGAGTTTTCCAGCTAATCAAGCACTAATATTTCTGTCATATAACATACATGGTAAACTTATCTTCATTAGTGCAAATTATTAAATGCAACCAAAACATGGACATGGGATGGGTCAAAGAGGTCAAGAATCCAGGCTGTGGAAATGAGTTGCTTGAAAGGATTATATGCTATGAGTAGATGGAATGAAAAAAGTAATAAGGAGATGTATGAGAGATTTTACAAGGCAGAGAATGCAAAGTAAATGAATTGTGGAGTGGTAGAGTGGGTGAAACATAATACTTTGAGGTGATTTGGGCTCATGGAAAAATTGCAAGATGGGGAGTTTACAAAGAGTGTATGATACTATGACAAAACGGGTAAAGGTAGGAGAAAGACCACCTATGACATGGGGAAACATGAGAGTGGAAGAGTACCGGAGGGAGATAAATGAGGGAAAGAATGAGAGAAATTGTGTATGCGAAGGAGGAATATAAAGACGGATAAGAGAAGAAGAAATATTCAGTGCAAGAAATATAAAGAATTCTAAAAGAGTAAGTAGATGGGAAGTGTCTGAAGTGTGCAAAGGGAAATCACCAAGTGGAATCACCAGCATAAAAATGAATAGGTTTAGAAGTGGAAGGGAGACAATATTTGATGAGAGAAGGAATAGAGTGGGTCATAGGACAAAACCCCGAGGAACACCACCGCTGATAGGCAGAGGAGGTCACTCCATCAACAACTATTGAAATGGAACAGCCAAAGATGAAACCATGCATTTGGAAACAGAGATGCAGAAAAACAACAGAAAGGGAATTTAGAAAGCAGATTCATGCAATACCCTGTCAAATGCTTTGTAGCTATCAGGGGATAAGACAAACGTTTCATCAAAATCCTTAAGAAAGGAGTACCAGAAATGAGTAACAAAGCAGATAAGATCACTATTAGACCTAGTATTGTAAAATCCAAACTGGTGATCAGAAAATAAGGCAATGGCACTCCACATGTTTAAGAAAGTGAGAACTAATAAGTTTTAATGACTTTAGAAATAGCAGAAGTTAGAGCAATGGGGCAATAATTAAAGGGTTTGAGTGGTCTCTTTTCTTAAAGAAGGGATGCACTAAGGCATGCTTCCAAGAAGAAGGAAGCATCAGAGTTTCCAGAAGGAAATGAAAATAGTGAACAAGGAATTGAGAAACACTCCTTTAGGACTAAGGAAGTATGCCATCAGGGTCAAATGCCTTATCCATACAGAGATGAGATAATACTTGGAAGACCTTGAATGAAGAGAATACAAGAGATGGCTAAAGTTCAAAGGAAGGAGATGGGGCAGATTAAGAGCAGAATCATCCAAAGCTGAGTTAGAGGAAAATAAAAGAGCACCTTTATCAGTTGGATAGTCAGCTATAGACTGACAAAGCCACAGGAAAGGAGGAAAGGCTGAATTACAAAAGTTATTGGATATGTTTATGGTTAACTTTCAAAAAGATATGTAGGTAGAAGTCATCTCAATACCTTCTTTTTATTGTATTTTTGTATGTCAGCAAGGCAATGCCAGGAAAACAAACAAACAAACAAAAACAAAACAAAAAAAGGCCACATTTGTTCACACTCAGTCTCTAGCTGTCATGTGTAATGCACTGAAACCACAGATCCCTATCCACATCCAGGCCCCACAGACCTTTCCATGATTTACCCCAGACGTTTCACATGCACTGGTTCAGTCCACTGACAGCATTCAACCCCAATATACCACATCATTTCAATTCACTATATTCCTTGCACGCCTCTCATCCTCCTGCATGTTCAGGCCCGACTGCTCAAAATCTTTATCACTCCATCCTTCCACCTCCAATTTGGTCTCCCACTTCTTGTTCCCTCCACCTCTAATACATTTATCCTCTTTGTCAATCTTTCCTCACTCATTCTCTCCATGTATCCAAACCATTTCAACACACCATCTTCTGCTCTCTCAACCACATTCTTTCTATTACCACACATCTTTCTTACCCTTTAATTACATACTTGATCAAAGCACCAGAAAAGCCAAATGCAGTGATATAAACATTGCTGTGGTTGCAGCAAACTGTATTTTGAGAAGTCTTGGGACTTAAATATGCGAGAGCTTGGCAAACAAGCGAGAGGAACAACAAATGTAGAGTTCATCAAGACAAGCATGACCATCTCATGGACTGAAAAAAATAGACAAGTGATCAAATAACCAAGATGGGGAAAAGTGTACAGAAACACTACTAAGCTAGTTATAAAGAACCAGACAGAATTAGGAATGTACACAAGCAGCAACTGTCAAATAAACTACTAAGCTAGTTTTCAAACTAGAGAGATTAGTAAAAAGTTCATAGGAGAAGATCAGCAGAAAGTGCTAGAAGCAGCAACTATCAACTAAACACTAAGCTTGTTGTCAAAGAAGAGACAGAGTAGTAGAAAGTGAAGAAGCAGCAACTATCACATTAGTCAAAAAAGCACAGAAGCAGCAACTATTATATGAACTAAGTTGTAAGAGAACCAGAGTTAGAGAAAGTGCATGGATGCAGCAATTATTAGATAAAGTTAAGAAAAAGAGTTTAAAAGCAGCAATTGCACAAAGTGTTGGTAGCATAGATCACTATATGAGCAATGTAGTACCTCATATTGTAAATCTGTTCCTGAGTGTAATATACACTTTCAAATGTTTTCATCATCAAACAAAATCACTTCCAACTGCCAATCACCCATCTCCCTTTCCCACACCATAGACTTCACCTGCACCAATCATCAACTTCTCATACATCCCCCTTTCTCCACAGTGTCAGGGTAAAGGAGTAGGAATTTTGGTGTGGTGTGTCTGTGACTTGAGAAAGCCTGTGAATGACATGTTAGTATTAATAAAGGATTCCTCATCAACAAAGGTATTTCTTGGTTAATATATATTTGGGACTCTGTTGTGTAACCAGGTGCAGTTGAAGATATTTGGCTGGATATATGGCTAGACTGATGGTTACGGTAAGATGTGGCAGTTAAATGAAGAAATGAATAAGCATGAATGGTGAGACAAGTAACTAAAATCTGGAGGCAGCCATGCAGATACCTGAAAACCTTACCTCTTGCCCAACATTCATACTTTCTTCATCTGTGGATGTTACATCAGTAGAGTCTGTATAATCCTCACTCACATCTAAAAACTGCAGAAGTTCCTTGGCTTGCATGTCAGTGATGAGGCTCTCGTCATCCTCACTACCAACATCTAATATGTTTTTATCTTTTCTTCTATCTTCTCCCTGCTCAGTTGTACCACCAGTGACATCATCATCTACATCCTCTGTGTCTTCCCTACTTCTCGCTGCTGCTTCATCAGTTCCTGTTGACAATTTCTAATCCTTCAGTTTTAATTAAATGTCTGAGGAACATATAAATAAAACAGTTAATCATCTTTGCATCACATGTTTCATCATTATCATATAACCCAGGACCTCTTTAATGGGGCTTCTACAGCTATGAGGCTACACTCGAAGCAGAATCAAGAAAACGAAGAACCCCTCCACAGCAAAAAGTTTTTCAACGGAACTATACTCCTTTCTGACCAATGACAATGATACAGCATTGCCAAAGGTGATTTCTCATTCATGGCATTACCACTTGCAAGCAAGAGTCCAGCAAACCCTAACACCAAATATAACCAAATCAATATTCTGCATTCATAACTCATACAAGTGAAACATAGTGTCCTCTTGTCTCAAGGAAAATGAGACTATTTACATATCTATATCTTTGATGCCTATTCCCTCCGCAAACTCCTTCAAGGGGGAGGCCACAGCAAAAGAGTCTCCATAACTAATGAACTCCAGTGCTGCTTCTTAGCCTTTAAAGCTGTAGAGCTTAAATATTCTTCTATTCTTAAAACACTTGCAAAATGTGGAGTTACATACTGTACGACAATTTTACATGTCTTACAAAAGATAACACAGCCCCATTGAAATTGGAAGATAAAACTATCTCACTGTTTTGGGGGATGGAAGGGGATATTATTTCCATGTCTCATGTGTCATAAAAAAAATATGAGGTGTGAAAGTGGGGTACTGTATTGGATATCCTCCCCATCTATATCTATACCTCTGATGCCTGTTCCCACCTGGAACTGCCTCAAGGGAGTGGCCACAGCAATAGTCTCCATAACTACTGAACTCCACTGCCACAGGGCAACTCTGGTGTAATGTATGCAGAGGCTCCTACCCAATATCCCTACAGACTATGTCAACGAAACACTTCTGCCTCATATTCCTACCTACTACTTCTACCTAATGCTCCTGCCTAAACATCCCTATTTACTACTTCTATCTACTGCTCTTACCATTCTGCCAAAAGGCAGAGCTAGCACATGGTGCTTATAGCATGGAAATCTAGAGTCATGAAGAATGAGCTGAGTTAAGTGTTCTCAAATGTTATGTATGACAAGGAGAGATTATATAATTGTGGACAGAAGGTTAATAGTCCATGTGTGGGTGAGGCAGAAAGAAAAGACAGCTACCTTGGCCAGAAGAGTGAAACGACAACCACTTAAGTGCTGGCTCATTATGTAGCCATCACTAATGTTACCTCCCCAATATCCAGGCGGGTAGTACTGGTAATATAACTTCCTAGTCGTTGGCTGCCTGCCAACTACTACCTCATCTCCAGCATTATCAACTTCTAAACAGAGGCATAGACAGAAGAGTACAGCAATGTATATTCCTTGGAGTCTCACTTCCAACTGCTACCTTGCTAAGGCAGGAAATGTAAGAACCAGTGAAAAATAATATATCAACCAATGGTCATGCTGAACTCTTCAAATCATGAGTTAAATACCCTTAAGTACAGTATAATAACACCATCCTCTTAAACTACAAACTACAAGGTAACATCATCTCTCAGACAATAAATTGCCTAACTCAATGAAGCATACCAAACAGCTTTTTAAGAACATACATTTGTGAAAGACAAAACATGGTATGAGAGCTGGTTGGGTTGACAAATATGTCTCCACAATTTACCAAAAAATTTGAAAATTGAAAGAAGTCCCACAAAAACGAATTTTGTCTTTAACAACACCTAACATAAACTTATGCAGTGATTATATTGTTAAGTGGTATTCATGAAGGAAAATGGCCACTCATATGTACATAGTTCCTAAAGTCAAGCAGAAAGCTCTTTAATGACAGGAATTGATACGTGGATCCACTTTCAATTTATTGAATAGAATTTTGTGCACTTTAAGATACGAGAATGGGGAAAGCATAATTTTTATTAAGGAAGAATTGCTACATCACCTTTATCTTCACTACCTCTTATATAAATTCACTCATATGTATCTTCAATGTATATCCAGTCTGCTAGAATGAGCATGGGGTTCTGTACTAGTTTCAGCAATTTCTATACGTTAATTAACATAATTCAATTCATCTGTACCCCATATTCTACACCAAGTGGGATGATCACTGACATGCATTTACTGCAATGAAGTGGTCATAAAATAGAAATATCAACCAGCTTATTTGGTACCACAGCCTGAGATTCTAAAATCAGAAATCCTCAAGACCAAACATTATTTGATATTATGGACTTTAGAAATATGAGCCTTCAGAGTATTTTGCACCTAATGCAGGTTCTAAATATTATTTGTTTGTAATCTATGTTAGTACATATGGTTCTACAAGAAAATTATTTTGTTAATACTTATTAACATTATTGTTTATGACTAATCTCATTTCAAATGGTTTATATACAAGACTGGAAAAACTTTTATGTCTTGAAGCATCCTTCTTTGAAAATATTTTTTTTTCGAAACTTGAAAAACCTCTCTCTAAGGCAGTCTCTTGCAAGCATTAAAGATCCTCAATGATATGTTCTTGGAAAATTGGGGTTAGAACCTAACCCTCTACCAAATATCAACCTCACCATTTCATTTTCAACATATCCATCCTCTTCTGTTCTTTTTTTGTGTGGCCAACAATAACTCACATCTATATAGCATCACTATAACTACTCTACCATCAACCATACCCATTCTTTCCTTTGCTGACACTGACCTCTACTTCCACACACTCCTCAATGCAACCAGATTGTTTGCCCCCTAACCCACTCCATGGTTCACTTCAACTCCTCCAGTTCCATCTGCTGTCATGTTCAGTGGACTCCCAAAAAAAAAAAAAAAAAAAAAAAAACAAAAAAAAAAAAAAAACCATTCAAACCAGCACATCTCACACCCTACTAAACCTCACAACCTTAATTTTTCACACTCTTCTTGGGTCATACATGCTAAAAAGGCAGTAATGTCTACTCCTCCCTTAGGAAACTTGAACTAAAATCCTGTTCCCTTCTGCTGCCTTGCCGC
This sequence comes from Panulirus inflatus, assembly GCA_032361765.1. Lineage (NCBI taxonomy): Eukaryota > Metazoa > Arthropoda > Malacostraca > Decapoda > Palinuridae > Panulirus > Panulirus inflatus. Next base: position 12,615 of record JAUUDY010079553.1, read on the forward strand.
AATTCATCTTATGCAAGGCTTTCAATACCTCCCCTCTTTCTTGCTTTGTACACCACCTCATCCTAAACACACTAGACCCCCATCCTATCATCTAACAAGTTCAGCAGTCCTTTAAACGATTCATTCCATCTTCTTTCCACCTCTTCTTTGCCTGTTTCCATTTCTCCATCTGTTTTCCTTACTGTCACTCATCTGTTTTCCTGTTTTTTCTTAAATCATTGACCTCCTTCCAAAAAATTTCTTTATTCTCCCTGAAGATCATAGATACTTCTTCACTCCATCTCTCATTTACCCTCTCTCTCAATCCCTGAACCTTCCTACTAAACTCTTTTAGGCCTTGCAATCATCCTTACTCCTTCCCTGCAGATATCATCCATACCCTTCCCATCTCTCTCACAATCAGTTCAAATTCCTTATCCCATCTAAATGTGCCTTGTACAATCAAGAAGATAAATCCCATTGATGAGTCCTACTGAATAGAGGCTAGAAGCATCCTAAACCTTTTCTTAAAAAGTAAAAGGTGAGAGGCATACCATGTACATCATGCAACAAACTCACCACTTTCCTCAAGTGTAATTTGTGTTTCTACCTCCATTACATCTTCCTTATCCTCTGCCGATTGTTGACTTTTTTGTTTTTTGACAGGTGACAGTCGAACGATTTTGATGTTCATTTTCAGTTCCTCTTCATCCTCATCATCACTATGATCTTCATGAAAATCTGAATCAGTAGTGATAGGATGAAGAATAGAATGATTCTCCTCCGAGTCTGTTCCCCTTAAAACTTCAACATTTTGCTTGAGCCACTTTTCTTTCAAGTTCTGCTCCTCTTTAATTTTTTCTGTTAAGATAAATTCTCTGTTAATCAATCTACATAAAAAAGAAGAAAAAACTTTACATTACATTTCTTTGTCTTCCTCTCGTCATTCTTAAATGCCTATCTGAAAATGCTGATCAACAGCGTAATATAAACTCTTCATTAATGTACATATATGTATCACTGCCCTCCTGCATGTCAAAGTACCAACATAAATTCACAATTGAGATAAACAAATGATTTTAAAAATCTAATACACAAAATCTCAAGGATACATGCTTAAAATCACCCAGAAATTTTTTTTAAAGAAAATAAGAAAACTATTCTATCAAAAATATATCCAAACCAGAGGAAGAATCATAGAATATCATGAAAAGCAGTAGCAAATGGACTGTATGAAAAATGCACAGTAAACTCATCCACTGCCTAGAGACAGCAGTCAGATTCATCAGTTCTTTACAGAAATGGATTCAGTACATTATACTGAGTATGGATGCGAATAAGTGAGGCCATGTTTCCTCAGTGCTTGGTGTTACCTTGCTGTAGCACAATATGGCAACAAGTAAAAAAAAAAAAAAAAAAAAAAATAATAATATGCAATTCTAGTATTTTTCAACCAAAGAAAGATACTGCTGAGAGCCACTTCCAATCACATCAAAGGAATATTCAAATCACCTATCCAAAAGGCCTATAGTAAATGAGGATATTACATGGGTGGGAAAAGGGTGGTGAAAGTGAGTGAGTCAGGAAAACAGGCTTGTGTGAGGAGATATCAAAAGTGACAGGTAAAGAATAGCAAAAGTAGAGAGCAAACATAACTAGGGGAGTGGGCGAGGAATATGAGGTATTTTGAGAAGCAGTGCTTACATATCCAGCAGCAGCACACCTGCTGCATGCCTCAAGGACCTTGAGTCCCCAGACTTTGTGACTAAAGGTCTTTCTCCCAACTACCACACTTTTCCTCTGTTTTGCCTAATGCTCTCCTAATTCTACATATTTCATATCTTTCTTCAGCTATCTAAACTCCTGTCATAAGACTATGGCATCCTTTCACCTGCAAGCCGAGATCCTCTACTTCAAGGATTTTAACGTTCACAATAAGGAATGCTTCAATTCTTCCCATACTGATGGTGAGTGGGTTGAAGCCCTTACATTCCCCATTCTCAATGATCTGTAGCAT
>JAUUDY010079664.1:0-14603 GCA_032361765.1 Panulirus inflatus
TAATGAGTGCCCATTTTAGAAAGTCCTTGTATTTTGACTTTCTAAAATGGGCACTCATTATTACATGCATTATTTCATTGTGTCACCCTGTCTTTTTTCCCTTTACCCTTCCTCTGTATCAGTTGACATTCAGGTTTTACTCATAGTCATTATCACATACATTGTTGTAAGCAACTGTCCATGTCACCTTAGGGATCCAGTTTTGCATTCTTGATAACTCCATTTATGATCATGTAGTGACTTTTTTTAAATGACCATTGATATACTGTTTGGTTTCCAGATGTTTATTGGTTTCACTGCTGGTGTCCCATGTTTGATGATTTTTTTCCTCTGTTCACCGCATCGTATTCTTTTACAGTAGAATATGATTTAGATTTCCCACACTTGAACATAGGTGCCAAACAATGTTACCAATTTAAGTATCACCCACACAGTGTTGCCATTCAGTGGATTTTATGTGTGTTGTCTTTGCAGTTTAGTGTTTATGTCTTAGCACTGAGTACATCATTGTGCTACTTTCATTACATGATCTGTCTGACTCTTTGAAATTATTGACACTGATTAAGTTGGATTTGAGTAAGGTTTTTGATAGTCCTTGGTAAAATTCACAGGTCTAGATAGAACAGAGAGAAGCATTGATAGTGTAATAGAGATTACTGGATACCCTTGAATGGACTGCCTCTCTCAGAGGAATAGTGCTCATCATATATCAACCAATGTGTGTTGGCTGACAAAAGCAACTTCATTATCTCTCAGCAGACATGGCTAATTTCTTGCTACAAAGAGAGTGTATGATAGTATGATTAAAGGGGTTGGTGTGAGAAGAAGACCTCCTGTGACATGGGGAAATAGAGTGGAAGAGTACTGGTGGAAGGGAGAAGGGGGAAGAATGCATGGAATGATTAATGGAAGGAAAATTACAGTAAGGAAAAATAATTTACTGGGAGGGTTAGTGACAGCTTGGTAGTGAACCAGCTCTTTAGTGGTTAAGTTGCACTTTTCGTACCAAGGTAACTGTCATTTCTTTATGCCTCTCCCACATATGGACTGCTGGCATTTTGTCCGCAAACATACAATCTAAAACATTCAATCTCTCCTTGTCATAAACACTTGACAACTCTTAACTCATGTAACTCATTCTTCATATCACTTGATTTTTACTGTGGTGAACCCTATGTTCTTGCCCTGCCTTTTGGCAAAATGTTAGGAGCAATAATAGTAGTAGATAGGAGCATTAGACAGGAGCAGTAGATAGAAACATTAGGTATAAGTAGTAGGTTGGAACATTAGGCAGGAACATAGGTAGACACATTAGGTATGAATAATTGGTTGGAACTTGAGGTTGGAGCTTCTAAAGACAGTGCACTAGAGTTACCTGTTGCTAGTTGCCTGTTAAGGGTGAGGCACTAAGGCTAAGAAGCAGCACTGGAGTTCACCAGTTATGGAGACTCTTTTGCTGTGGTCACTCTCTTGAAGGCTTTAACAAAGGGAAAGGGTTTGTGAGATATATTTAGATAGATAGATGGAAGATGATACAGGCAAGGTATGCATTTATATCGCCAGCCAACATGACCCTCATTTTTTGGTAATACTTGCTGATGTTGATGTATGTTTGTGTTTAATTACCATATATGTGAAGCACTTGCTGTGTGTTTTCTTGAAGGAATAGAATTGTATAAAAATAGTGAGGGTTGGTAGAAGTAAGGGGCCAGAAAGAAAAATGATTAGAATAGTGCAGATTGAAGGAAAAATCTTAGATGAAAATCACACGGTGCAAGTTTAGAGTGTGAGATTTCTTTACAGACCTTGAAGTAGTGTGCTAAGTGAATGTAACCAAAAAGAACCATCATTGAAAGAAAAGACTGAACCTTTCTTTCTCTGATAATGTAGTGATTTATTGCTTTCCTGGAGAGTTAAGGCCAATGAATTTACTGCAAAGTCTTATCTGTGATAATGTTAAGATTTTTTTTGTTTGCATAATTAATGGTTCTTTTCAATTGAAAAGTAGGCTACTGACTATGGGGAGACTTACAGATTTCAGTGGATATTAGAATCCAAGTGGATGTAATCATATATTGTATTTTGAATATGTATAACTAACTGAAAATTCCCTGAACCCTTGTTAACAGGGTGGTGGGAGACAGAAATACAGTGACAGACGGGACCGACTTCTTCAGATCCTGTCACGTAAGAAAAAGGCCCGTAGTTGTTCTGCTGTGTCATGTTCTAGCAGTGCTGTGCCAACAAACACAACCACTCAATCATCTGCTGGAATGTCTGCTCCTGCAACTTCTGCTGTTCTTGCAACCAAGGGTAACAGCACACCACTGGGAGGCCAAAACATTGATAAGATTTTAGATTACATTGAAGGCAACCACACAGATGAAGCAAAACATGCTAAGAAAGCTGCTAAAAAGGCCCGTCAGAAGCAGAAAAAGGTATTTTTTACAGAATGAATGATAAAGACTTTCTTGCGGACGTGATGCTTGTATTTAGTAAACTGTAAAGCATTGGATTTTTTATAGAGATGTATTCTCTGGTTAGGAAGAATATTATATTTTCATATACATATATTCCAGCATGATTGTAGATGAAAATTTGTTGCGAACTGAGGAATAGTTTTTGTTTCATTTGAACACTCGTTGCATGATTTTCTTTAGGCTTGGTATATACTCATTAAATTGTCCTGTGCTTTAGAATGTAACCCTGTCTCTATCTGGGAGATAGCTAAATAGTTGATGGTTATTTGCTGCATGTTTATTGTTTTTCTCATTGAAGGACTTTTACAGATATTTTATCCCATGAAAATTCTTTTTTTCTTGTTACGGTTGGAACAGAATAGGAGAAGGAGGAAAAGACAAAGGATGAATATTGAAAATAGATATAAGGAGAGATACTGAACTGCAGTGGAAAGTTATTGCTCTTTTTCAGATGGCAATTAAACGAGAAGAGGAGGAGGATGAAGATTTTGAAGAGAAGGAAGATGATTGTGAAGAGGATGAAGAGGTTGAAGAAGATGGTCCTCTAGCGGAACTGAGACGGAGAGCCCCAGATGTAACCATAACAGTAGTACGCCCAGGCCAGCAGACTTCTCGTACTCCAGCCTCTCCACAAGTATACCTTTCCTTTAAGTTTATGAGTTGGGTAAAGTTGTGAAATGGGATTTTGAAAAATAGATGTTGGTAAAGAATTCATAAGGTTGGCAGGCTCTGCAGTGCTTTATGTTATGCCATAACTCAGTTTTCTTAGTAACATAGGAATTTTTTTATCTGACTTGTTTGTGTTTGAAATTGTATATACTGATGGGAATCATTGCAATAATCATATACTTGATATAGGGTAATAAAATGATGTTATTTTATATTACCATGTTGTGTAAACATTGAATGTAAGGGATACTGTCCTTCAAGATGAGATTCTATTGTGGACATACATATCATAGATCTATGTTTTATTTGTATCACATGTATATCACATGTTCCCATATGCCAGCATCAACACTTGGAATTCAACATGTAACAGGATAGCCATATAATATAGACAATTCAAAATGTGCAGGCTTTTTGTGTGGGGCAGTCATGTGTGTTGATTGTTCTCTTTGCATCTTAATCTCTCATTAAAGAGTCTTTCTTTAGAAATGCTTTATCTTTTGATTAATTTCAGTTATATATCAAGGGTTGTATGTGGTATACTTTTTCAATGCAGGATCTTATGGATAATGCATTTGTATTTCAGATGGCTTCCCAACGTCCACGTGAGCCATCCCCTTCCTCTATGGACATGTGCAAGCCTCCTCCAGCAAAGCTTGTACCTTCTCTTGTTCAGGCATCTGCAGAATCTGCAACCCAATCTCATCCTGCTTCAAGAACTATCTTGCACCCTTATAGGCAATCAAACCAGCAAAGCCGTCAGCTGTCACAGTCCTCAGCACCTCCTACACCAGTGGCAGCGACAGCAAATTCTTTTAACAACAAGGAAACAGTTACTAATCCCAACTCTGTTGGTGGACCCAATAGTTTAAGTAATATATTAAAAGGAATGGACACTGCAACTAAAGAGAAGGACAAAGGATCACAAATGGTAACAATTAGAAGGGTGATGGATCCTAATAATTCAGAGCCCACTGTTACCATTACACTCAAAGGTGACCAGCCAGAGAAGGATAAGGTGCTGTTCAAGCTAGTTAATGGACAAGGTAAGGTTTTTTTGTCCTTATTTCTTCTAATGGTTAATCTTGATTTTTTAGATGTATTTTTCTTAGAAATACTTTTTCCATTTCTTACAGATTTTACCTTGCGTTACAAGCATATTCTCATATGCACTCATGATCTATACAACCCTTTCTTGTACATCTAATTTCCTTCTTCCAAGATAGCTTTTTACAGATTGAGTGTCCCTTATCCGAAATGCCTGGGACTAGAGGTGTTTTGGATTTTAGAATATTTGCATATGCATAATGAGATATCTTGGGATGGGACCCAAGTCTAAACACAAAATCCATTTATGTTTCATGTACATGTTATACAAGTAGTATGAAGGTAGTTTATACAATATCTTTGTACCACAGATCAGAGAATAAGCAGAAAATAGTGAGTAATGCATGTAGGTCTGGCGGTGATGATGGTTTGTAACAAACTGACGTCAACAGAGCATCTGAGCCCAGCATAGGCAAGTGAGGTCAGGTGTGGAATTTTCCCTCATAATGTCATGTCACCTCTTAAAATTTTCGGATTTTGTAGCATTTCGGATTTTCAGATTACAGATGCTCAATCTGTATTACTCTTTAACTCATTTGTTTTCTCTTTAGATTCTCATTTGCTCTCGTGCAGTTAATATATACCATCTTTTTAACTTTTTTTTTTGCTCTTCATGCATTTCTATTTTTTAGCAGATTCAGCTCCTTTGTCTAGATTCTCCTTTTCTCCTTAGCCAATTTTCTTAGATCTTCATTTCAGCACGTACTTCACTTTTTCCAACTGTTAGCTACAATGCCACACACCATAGCAGCCTCTGATATCAAGTGCACTCTCCTCCAGTTTGCTACAGGCCCTGGCTTTAGCCTAAGTAGCATATCCTGTTGGCTCTGCGTCTTGATATTTCAAAACTCTCACTTTGAAAAGCCCAGATTCTATCTCTATGGAGATGACAGGTTTCTATAGACTACTAGGTCTCCATCCATATGAAACAGAATATAATCTGTTGTCCTTCAGTAGCAGTGATCTTGTTTGTGACCCCACTGTTCAGTTTTTGGTGTATTAAAGTGTAATCAGACTAGATTTATTGTAATGGTAATACTGAGGATGATGATGAGGTGCCAGTGTTGAGCAAGAGGTTTTTCTTGAAGACTATGGTACGTATAGGTGATCACACAGATCAAGTGCTGGGGATTTTACTCATTACCAGTTCCCTTACAAGCACTGGACTTTGGAATGCTAGATTTGAGATATAAGGATGTACTTACTAGTGGGTCGATATTTGCTTACACACAGGAAGGAAGACATAGGACATACAGGTTAGGTTAAGGGATGTGGCAGTAGAAGTGGAAGACTCTCTCCTTGTAGCACACAAGTAATAATTATACAAGTGGGAAGTCTTTCTTTCCATTACAATGTCATTTTCCTTTCTCATATAGAGATAAAGATATTTCAGACTCTTCAGTAAGCTGTTGTACCAGTCAGTTGCATATGCACTTTCAGCATATCAGTTGCCTGTTTTTTGGTTAGTGATTTGGTACTCAATTGATGGTACAGTAAAAATATTTTTCATACTTACTATAAGTTTATCCACCCTTGATCCGAGCTGGCTTGTAGGGAAACAGATGTGATAAACTCAGAAAGAAGAAACAAATCTGTGTCATGATTTTGGCTTTCTCTTTAGAAATATTTTTGGAAACTTTTTTTGTACACAGAAGTGATGTTTCCTCGCCAATGCGGGACATGGTGAGTGTGTATGAAAAAGGAGAAGAGATAGTAGAAGTATTATTTGAATTTATTTTGGTATATGAAACTTATTTTTCTTTTCATTTTTGTAGCAGTTTCAGGTAATGCAGGTCACTCAGGGCAAGGCAGCAAGAAGGGAGGAAGTAGGCTACAATCTCAGCCTCAGTTTCAATCACAAACCCATCTTCAACCTCAGCCTCAACTTCTACAAAGTGAACCAATAGTGCCTGAGGGATTAGATCCAGAAGAAGTTAAGAAGTTAAAGAAAAAGCAAAAGAAAGAGCGACAACGGCTACGGAAGCAGCAAGAGCAGATGCAAGAACAACAAAAGGGGCAGTTGCAACAGCTAGAGATACAAAAGCAGCAGGAGATTCTTCGTCAACAGCAAGAGCATATTCACCAGCAACAGTTGGCTCTTCAACGACAGCAAGAAGAGCTTTTAAAACAGCAGCAGCAACAACAGAGTAACCAGTCTAATAACTCAAAGAAAAACAAAAAGAAAAGTAAAGGAAGTAACAACACTGCCAGTACCAGCAATAATAAGAGTAGCAGTAAAAAAATTATCAATCACAACAGTGGTGTGTCTGCTGTAGTATATGATGGTGATGATATGGCTCAATCTTTCAACCTACCTCCAGGAGTTACCATCAACAAAGTTGAAGGGCAACCAGGTATGGTTACCATTTCTAATAATATGGGAGGTGCCTTCTCACAACCCTTTTTACCTAATCCTAATGTATATCCAGGTCCGGTTGTGCAAGGTTTTCCAGTGGGACAGGAAACATCTGTACCCAAATTGTATGGCAGAGCCCCTGGCTTAAGTTGGAATAGTGCTGTAGATGGTGCTGGTAATTATCCAGATAAAGACAATGTTATTGTTGTAGATACCAATAACAGCTTCTTAGGCGCTAATCCAACTCCGAGTAGCAATTCTTCAAAGCGAGAGATTTCATCTGATGAAAAAGTCATGATGGCTGTGAAGGGCCTGATTGATCCCAGTACTCTCAATATGACTCAGAAAAAGAAGTTTAAAAAGAAGAAAAAAGAGATACAGGAAGAAAAAGAGAGGGAGGAACAGAAGCAAAGAGAAGAGGATGAATTAATGGATCAGATGTATAATATAGCAACTGGAAAGTGGCCCAAACAATCTGTTGCAGCACAGAATCAAACACCAAGTACCAAGAACCAAAATAAAAAGAACCAAAAACAGAAAGAAAATTGTAAGCACCCAATTATTCACACTAATAGCAACAAGCAAAATGGTGTTCAGAATGCAGCAAAAAACAGTAAAGGAAATATACAAGAAATTCAACCACAAAAACAGAAGCAACATCAAGACATCACAAAGCAGATCAGTAAAAGCAATAAGCAAAATGGAAAAGACACAACCCTTCAAAACATTACTAATCAGCCTGCAAAAAGCTCAACCACTGGTAATCCGAATGGGAAGATTAGGGAGCAGCAAGCGCATCAACAACAACAAACACAAAGACGGCAGTCAGTTCAGCAAAAACAGTCTCTACATAAACAACAAAAACAACCACAGCATCAACAGCTGCAGCAGCAGCAGCAACTACAACAACAACAGCATCCAAAACAGAATCAGCAACAGCAGAAGCAGAATCATCAGAAACAAAATCAGCCACAGCAGCAAAAGCAAAGTCATCATCAGCAAAAGCAAACTCAGCAGCAGCAAAAGCAAACTCAGCAGCAGCAAAAGCACAGTCAGCAACAGCAACAGAAGCATGGTCAACATCAACAGCAGCCGAGGCAAAATCAACAGCAGCAACATATAAAGCAAGGTCAGCAGCTAAAGCAAAATCAACAACAGCAGAAGCAAATACAACAAAAGCAATTACAGCAGAGGCAATCACAACAGAAACAACAGCAGCAGCCTCAGCAGCAGCAGAAATATCAGCAACAAAATTTTCACCAGCAGCAGCAGCGCCATCAACAACAAGGAAGACAGCTGCAGGTTACTCATGAAACCCCAAGTGTTACCAGTAACCATAAATTAAGTAGTAATGGCTTTGGAGGCTTTACTAGCAAATTTGGCTCTGTTCCTCAAGATATTGCTCATGAGGCACGTTATGCTCAGTACTTGGCAGCTAATGCAAGTACTTTAGCTCGGATGAGTTACAGCACATATAATGGTACTGTTACAGAACATTCTCGTGAACAATATCAGGGAGGAGATGATGACAAGAAACTTGCCAGCAAGAAGAAAAAGACCAGGAAAGGTAAGAAAGGTCATATTGAAGACATGACTATTGATAGTGTGTTTACTCCAAAGGATGTGGCAGAAGGGGAGCTGGATGAAACTGAACGAGATGTAGAAGCTTTCAAGCGCTTTTGTTACAATAATGTTCCTCGACACTCAGGAGAAAAACCCAAGGTGAACTTCAATGTCAAGGACATCATGATAAAGAAAAGGCCTTGCAATGTAAATCTGTAACGTCGTAATACTGTATAATTATAAGGTTATTTGGAAGAATCCCGTGTTTTGAATCATCAGTACAGTATGAAAAGTGAAAATAGTATTTTGTTTTTAAATAAGAATGGTTGTGTGAAATGGTATCCACTTTTCCTTAACTGCATACTACTAGAAAATACATTTTGGCTATACAATGGTGCTTCTGTGCACTTCTATATGGTGACATTTATATTTTTAGCATTTGCATGCCAAAATTGCTTTTTTTTAGAACACAGTTTCTAGATTTTAAATGACTGTGTAATAGATTATATTTTGTTTGGAGAAACTTGATGCTGTTCTAAGAGAAATTGCAGAAAAAGTTATGTTGCTAATTTTTTCCCCCCAGAGAGCAGTGTTTCTTGGCTGCATAAAACTTGTTCCTATGTCGGGGAGAACTTAATTTTTGCATCATAGAGAACATTTTTTTTCATTTCCAAAAACGTTTCTTCTGTTTTTTAGAGCATGTTTGATATTGAAGAGAACATGTTTCTTATGTAGCAGACAGCATGTGCTTTAAAAGTGCATCTCATATCTGGTGCTTTGATATTCCAGTTCTGTAAATTTCTCTAAAACAGGGTGTTGTCTGAAATAGTATATTATTATTTCATTAATCTGATAATGTTTTTTCTTTTAGATAGTACTTATAAGTTTTTATCCTGTCATTATCATCCACAAAAATACTTTATAGTCAGTTAATGTTGACATTTACTTCATTTATTTCTCTCATCCATCAGTCATTTATTGTAGTTTATTTTTTTGAGTGATTGCTTTGCATATAATCCAGATTTAATCTCTATAACATGGAAATCTTTGATGTTAAGGTGTGAGGTTATTAACTGTATCACCTGTCCTTGTACAACTCTTAGTATCAACTTGGTTGGCTGTGAATCTTATAGATGCTGTGCTTGTCAGATTGAAAGAATTCAGTATTATATCACCTAAATGCTGTTGATGGATCAAGACGTGAAAGCCTATTTGTTATATTTCAAATCCGTGACTGCTACTCAGCTGATGTATTATGTTTATCACAGTAAAAAGAAATCACAGGCACCGGTGTAATCCATTGCAAAAATTTAATGTGTCTGGAAGATAGTATGAAGAATAATTTTGTATGAAGATGTGAATGTATGGTCAAGAAAAAAGAATTTTATGAGAAATAGTGCTATTAAACTGTACATTTTGAGGATAGAAAAATTATCAGTAAGTTGTAAGTTGATGTGAGATAGGACATGCATAAGTTTTAAGTTGTGTGAGGATAGGAAGACTGGATCTTGCTCCATGCACTGGCTGCCTATTACTGCATATTGTTGCAGAGCAGCCCTGTTAATAATACTTAGCGTTTAGAATCCGTTTTTATGTAGAAGAGTATTTAGTCTTCTTGCAAGGCTAATTCCTCTAATAAACGAGTGACTACTTTGACCTTTTTTTATTACCTAGACTGTGCCAGTTGGTTTACTGAGGATTGAATTTTTTGGACCCCAACTTTTATTATCATATTTTCATAACAATCATGGCCAACTAATATTTACTTTTGTGTTGGTTAGAGACTCTTCAAAACCTTGCTGGAGAGTTGACAGAATTTTGGTATAAAGTTTTGTAATGAACTGTTATTACAACAGAGAAATTTATAATAGGGTAGTGCTAACAATGATTCCTTTAATGTATAGTGTACAGGCATGATTCTTTATTTGTCACCCCTTTTATATGTATATATATTTATGTATCCTTTCTATCCTGCTTGTTTGCTGTTACCTGCATTAGTGAGGTGACACCAGGAACAGATGAAGGAATAGCCTTATTCGCTTACATCTAACCTCTAGCTCTCATGTGTGATGCCCTGAAACCAGAGGCCTCTGTCCTCAACTCACTTTCATTCCCATATACAGCATGTCATCCCATGTAAACCACATCTCTGCAGTTCACTCTACCCCTTGCTCTCCACACACCCTTTTGCAAGTTCAGGCCCTGAGCTCTCAGAGTCTCTTTCACTCCATCTTTATACATCCTTTTTGGTATCCCCTTTTTCATTTTCCCTTGACTTCTGACACAAATGCTGTCTTAGTCATCCTTTTCTCCCACTCTGTTCATTGCCATGTCTACTCTTGGATGTCTACAACATTCTAATTCCTCAAGCTCTCTCCATTCAAACTTATACTCAGAAGCTGTCTCTCTCCACTGCTAAATCTCAAAGCCTTGCTTTTATTCACAGTTGTTCTCAACTTCTTCCTTTTACACACTCTCCCAAACTCAGAAATCAACTTCTGCAGTGTCTCATTCGAATCTTCCTCCAGCGCTGTTTCATCAACAAACAGTAACTGACTCACCTCTCAGGATCTCCAACCCCCTGACGAAATGCAGACCTGCCTTTTCACTGAAATCCTCACATTTACCTCCACCACCCCATTCATAAACAGATTAAATAGCCACCCTCTCATTCGTCACTCTCCCATACAACTTACCAGTAACACTAAACACATTTATACCTCTTATTAAAAGATTATTTCTTGTTCTCTTCACCTTTATACAGTGGCACTATAAAGGCATTTTTCCAATCCTCATGCATCTGAGCTATACTTACTCTGAAAATCCTAACTGAACAGGTATCAACACAATCACCTCTTTCTTGAAATATTCAGTTGCAGTCCCATTCACTCAAGCTACTTTGCCGCACTCTGTCATATGCGAGGAATTCACCACTTCTTCCCATTTCACCAGACTGACCAGACCGTTCACCATCACTCTCTCACGTTGCATGTGAGAAATACCCCAAATCCCCCCCCCTATTATTGAAGACATGGTAGAGCTATATTATAAAGTATTATACCATATTATATCGTAATGATTCGCAGCATAGGGAAAACAATAAACAGAAGATGCTTGTTCTGCTATTACATGATGATTTCATAGATGTTGTTCCTGTTATTAGAAAGCTTCATGTCCAGGTGATTTTCACATACAACATGGTAAAAAAACAATCTTGTCCATCATAGTCCAAAGGCTGGGACTAGTAGGGTATATGAAATTCCTTGTGAAGGTTGTGATAGGTTTTATGTTGGCAAGACAGGTAAATAGTTAGTAACATATATTAGCCAACATCAGTATAGTCAGGAGCTGCCAACATAATAGTGCCTTATTCCAGCATAAAACCTCACTTGACCACCATATAGATTGGGAAAACACTTCCCCCAGTATGAATTCAAACTGTGTTCTGGGATGACATATGGAATCTTGTGAATCACAGGTTCCTTTGAAAAAACTAATTTTAATCTTTGGGCATTTTAGATGTGCTACGTTAATGACATGATCTGTGAAAAATTTTTACTGTAATGATCTCAGGTTGATGGAGTAAGTGAGGTAGGACCCTCCAACCCCTGGGTGACCTGAGATTACCTCTGTGACCCATTGTGTGTATATACACTGTTTCTCATATAGTTACTTGTCATTTGCTCTGAAGATGTAATATATGAAAGATCTCGTAAACTTCCTTTCTTTCTTCCTGTGGTTTCTGGTTTATCTGTTATACACAGACTGTTTTTATTACCATACATTTTTTATGATTACCTTAGAACCAACCCTTTTCTAAGAAAGAGTTGTAGTTTTACCCGGGATTTTTTTTTGATGGCTCTTGCAACACAAGGCTGCACTACATCCAGTTGCAGGGAAATGTGGGCTTCTTTGGAGTGAGAATTTCTTTGATGAGAATGTGCTCCCAATGATACAGACTCACCAAAGGTGCCTTTACACTTGCATTATAAACTCGTGCAGATGGAGTCTGGTAACACCATCATCATGTAATAATGTCGTATATATATCATAGAAGGTGATTAAAGAGAGGGAGCTGTAAACCCTCCCGTCCTTGTATTTTTCATTTCTGAAAGTTGGAAGAAGGAAGCAAATGAGGAGTGCATAGCCTCCTCAAAGGCTCAAGCTGGAGTGTCTGAATGTGCGTATAACCTAGGTGAGAAGAAGGGAGAGACAGGAACCTGAGTCTGTAACCTAGGTGAGAAGAAGGGAGAGACAGGGGAACCTGAAAGTTCTGTCTCTAAGCCAAACAAAGCCAAAGGCAGGAGGGGATAAATGGTTTGGGAATGTTTTAGGGGACTATTGTGAGGGTGAGAGCTAAGGAAAGGTTAGTACTGTTGCTGAGGGAGGAGTTTTGGGAATGTGTGGAAGAGTGTAAGGAAGTGAGCCCCTGATTGGTGTGGGTGAAAATGAAAGTGAATTACAAGAGTGGTTGACTGCTAGTTTTTATTCACCTGGAGGTGAGAGGAGTAAAGAAGAGAAAATGTTTTGGGAGAAGTTTAGTGAGTGTGTCGGGAGTTTTATTGCAAGGGATAAAGTATTGGACATAGGTGATTTGAAATTATGAGTGGGTGATGTGGTAGTTGTGGTTTCATAGGGAGCATGAGGTATGTGGTATTGTGAAGAAGAATGATGAACAGCTTGTGCAGTTGTGATCTGAAAAAGGACTGGTGATCAAGAATACCTGATTCAAAAAGCAGGGCATACATAAGTAAATATGGGGAAGTAACAAAGACAGAAAGGGGACATTATTGGACTGTGTACTTCTTGGTAAGTATACAGAGACTCTTGTGATTGTGTTTAGAGGGGCAGTTGATGAAAGTGTTTCATAAGGTGAAGTGCAGCTGGAGTGGTTAGGACTGCAGGTGACTTTCTTAGGATTAGGGATGATTGTGCATTCAGTTGGCCAGTTATGATTTTCAGTGCAAATATGGCTCATGGCGAGGTGCCAGAGGATTGGTAGAATGCCTGTATCATTTCAGTGTTAGGTAAGAATAGAAGTGACTTCAAATTACAGAGGTACAAGTGTATTGAGTAGGTGGTAGAGTGTATTGGAGAGCGGTGATTGAGAGGGTGGTGGCATTCAGAGAACATCGGATTAGGGAGGTACAGTATGGCTTTAGGAATGGTAGAGGATGTGTGGATCAAATTTTTGCTTGAAGAATGTGTGCGAGAAATACCCAGAGAAGCAAAAGAACTTGTATGTGGCTTTTATGGCTCCAGAGAAAGCATATGATAGAGGTGCTTTATGGAAGGTGCTGCAAATACATGGTGTGGTAGTTAAGCTGCTAGCAGTGAAGTTGTTATCAAGTAAGGCATGTGTGCGAGAAGGAATAGAGAAAGGTGAGGATGGGTTTGTGTTAGGGTGGTGTGATGGCCCCAAGGCTGTTTGATTTGTTTATAGATGGGGTAGTGAAGGAGTTGAACCCCAGGGTCTTGGAGAGGCAATCTTTTTGGGGTGTTGGGAGCAGGGATTGAGTCGGTTGTTGAATGCAGATGACACCGCGCTGACGGCAGTTTCGATCGAGAAATTGCAGAGACTGGTGTCTGAATTTGGGAGAGTGTGTGAAAGGATAAAGTTCAGAGTAAATGTGAATAAAACATGGTTATTAGGATTAGTAGTGATGAGGAACAGGTTATCAGGAATGTAAGTTGAAGGAAATGGAGTGCTTTAGATACCTAAGCAGATATGGCAGTAATGGAAGTTGAAGTGAGCCATAGAGTTGGTTAGATGGCAAAGGTCATGAGTGCATTGAGGAATATGTGGAAAGAGAGGATACTGTTTTTGAGGGGAAGTTGCATATATTTAAAGGTACAGTAGTCCTGTCGGTGCTGCATGGATGCAATACTTGGGTCTGGGGCAAAAATGTAAAGAGGAGGGGGATGTGTTGGAAATGAAATGTCTGAAGACAAATTGTGATGAGGGGAGGGTTGATCGAATAAGAAATAATGGGGTAAGAGATAGGTGTGGTAGTAAGAAGAATACATAGGAGAGAGCTGTGGAAATGGTTTGGACATATGGAGAGGATGAGTGAGAAAGGGATGACTTCAGTGGATATTCATATGAGGTGGAAGGAAAGAGGAAAAGATGGAGACCAAGGAGGAAATGGAAGGATGGAGTGAAAGATGCTCTGATGGCTCTGCCCCTGAACGTTCAAGAGGGTGCAAGGGCTTGACTGAATTAGAGCAATGCGGTATACAGGGGATGAAGCGCTAACAGAGGACGGAACCAAGGTATATGAAGAGGTCAGGTGAGACCATGGAAAGGTCTTTTGGGTCTGGTTTTGGTTTCAGTGCGTTGTATGTGACAGGTGGTGTGGCTGTGAGCAAACGAAGCTATTTCTTTGATCCTAGCGCTATCTCGCTGACGTGGGAAATGGCGAACATGC
>JAUUDY010079775.1:0-10673 GCA_032361765.1 Panulirus inflatus
TTGTCTTAGGATGAATTACATTCCTTCCTTCAGGAAGACTCAGAAGGCGAGGTTTCCTTTCTATACTAATCCTCCGTCTTGCTGAATGTTCATGTTACCCGCAGGGCCGAGTGGGTGAGGCGCACGGGGGACACGTCTTACCTCCACCCTAGCTAGCACTTGCCCTGGTGCCTTCCTTCCGAGGACAATCCGCCCTGGTCTCCTCCTGCTGGGGCAGCGTTTCAACAAATCACCGGAACAAAGAACCATTTATTAGTTCCATCATAATCCTGGTTAGTCTTGGTGACTCCCTCGGTAAGGAAGAACAAAGGTAGGTTGAGTGTGGTTTGTCTCGTTATGGTACTCGTGGAAATAATGACGATTGCTTTTTAAATACCCGTCCGTAACCAGCGGTAGGTTTTGTTTTCGCATCACTGGCGTTGGTGCACACCATCGCTGGAGGATAACTGTCCTGAAGGTGACTCTATCAGTTGTCCTGGTGGTGCTTACGTCCGTTGGACGCGGACTGAGACAGGTAAAACTCAGGTAACTACCGGGTGTACAAATCACCTATCCAAGCTTGCTGAGAAAACTACCAACTTTACCTTGCATTTTTCAGGCATCTGAAAATCTTATACAAGATACTTTGGATGTATCATCAATCCAAGATGGCTTCCCTAGACTTAAGTGTGACTCTGTTTAAAGCTCTTGCTGGGAGCACTTTGACTTAATTAAAGGGTTAATATTCCTCCAGGCCAGAGATACGACAGATGACCTTTAAACACTTCTAAAGTTGACGTCTTCCAGACTTCTTAAAGGTGCGGTTTTTCACTCACCTTGAGAAAGGACGTCATATCTGACACCTTCACACGTTATCTCAGGACAGACACCCAGCACACGTCTCCACAGACTTGACACCTGCCGTCCTCCGTTGATACTTGTCACACAAGTGTACCCTGACACTTGCCACGCGTCCCCAAAGCTGACTCTCGGCACAAGTATCTACCCTTGACAACAATATTCCACAGATGACACCAGCTTTGGGTCTCTGGAGTTGACGTCATCCTATGATTCTGAAGCTGACTTCATCGTGCATATGTAGATCTGCTGCACGTCACTGGGGCTGACACACCTGACAACCTGCACAGGTCTTGAGGCTAACACTCGCCACAAGCCTCCCCAGCCTCAACGGTGGTATGGGTCACCAGATAGACAGACGGGTGTGTGGTGTGGCTGGCCCTCTCCTCCTTATGGACCTTCTGTGGACATTCAACCCCTGGAAGATCACAGAGGTTAGAGAGAGAGAGTCATTTCACGCCCAACAGGCCTCTGTAATCCTACAATCCTTGGGGGATTATAGGTGTTTGCTACAAGATCCTTGACGCCTTGAGGGGCCCTTGTAGAAGAAGATGCAGAATGGATCTCTGTACTTTTGAGGCGTATGTTTTAATCACCAGTCTGATGTGTATGGACGTACAGCTTTGGAGAAGAAACTTGATGGCGTAGTAATCTTCGTGAGTGTTGACTTGGGTCTCTCTGAACGGTTTAGCAAGCAATGGTCTCCGTCCTGATAGTAGTGTTACCGGCAAAGTTCCTCGCTACTCCTACAAGTCTCGGAGTGGAGGAAAACGTTTATTTTGTGTCACCAGCAACTCAGAGAAAACCGTATATCTTCTGACCAGCTTCCTCCAGGTATTTGGTGAGGTCAGACAGGACAGAAAAACGTCTTGTCTTACAGTGTCGCTGTATCCCTCCATCGCGAGAGTTGTAGACTCGTGTGTCTCACGACGCAGTCCTATGGTACTCTCGTCAGCTCCTCTTCCGTTCCTTGCGCCTGTTCAGCCTTCCGTGTCTCATCTTTCTCACTCATTCTCTTCTTCCCTCCTTATGCTCCTCTTCCCTCCCATCCACAGCCTCTCTTCTCTACCGTGACATCATCCCTTTTCCTCCCCTAGTTCTCCCTCACATCCGTCATCCTCCCTCCTCCTCTCCTTTTCATCTCCCCTTCTGTATCCACAATTCTCTCCTCCATTCTGTACCAGTCGTTCTCTCGGTTCTTTTGCATCCACCATTCTCACCAACAACAAACACTGCTGAATGTAAAGTTTCAGTGCCAGAACTACGTATAGACAATAAGACGAAAGACACATCACTTACTCTTTGCAACGTCATGGTGAGACTTCATTTATAATAATCTGTTTTGTTCTGGTCACCACATTATAAGAAACGAAAAAAATCTAAAAAGAATACAGAAAAACGCAACAAAGTTAATTCTCTCATTAAGAAGTAATCCTCATGAAGAAAGAATGAACAATCTAATATTAATCTTTCTAGGAAAACACAGAATCTGAGGAAATCAGTAGAAGTTTTCAGAACAAAAAAGAATTCAGTAACACACTACAATTTCTCCCCGGCAGAGACACACTTACCGCAAATCAAGGTATGAGATATAGGGAAGGAGATGTGATACAAGAGTGAGCAAATGTTCTTTTCAGAAGTACAGTCCTCGAAAGCTGCAGTATACTACAGTCAGAAATTGTTAAAACCAAGACCGTCACACATGAAAGCACAGCTAGACAGACAGCTTAATGGTACTGATTACCAGAGAACAGGATGTTTATGATGTGTGATAAGCTTGTTCAAAAAAGACAACATTTTATGTACATATTTTCAACTTTCTTTTCCTCCAGAGAGTAGCGTGTAAAGTCCTTCCTCAGGGTTATCTTCAGCCAATAATTAGATCACAATATGTTTTCCATTTAGCCTCTCCTGTCAGGTTTCCATTATCCCCACTCTATATACCACACGGTCATCCTTCATTACTATTTTAATGTGCAAATTATGACTTTCATCCTAAGAATGATGGCACGACCCATGAACACGACAGCACGACCCATGAACACGACAGCACGACCCATGAACACGGCAGCACGACCCATGAACACGACAGCACGACCCATGAACACGACACACGACCCATGAACACGGCAGCACGACCCATGAACACGACAACACAACCCATGAACACGACAACACGACCCATGAACACGGCAGCACGACCCATGAACACGGCAGTAGAATCTTTGAGCATGATGGCACGACTCTTGAGCACGGCATTAAGGCCTCTGAACACGAAGGTACAACCTCTGAGTGCGACTGTAACCCTTGGGTATCACGTCATGACCTATGATGTGAAACTCAGATCAGGTCAATGGACTGGACATCATAACCAGGAGTCGTCACGTTCATCCTGCTCAAGGGTCAATATTCCTAACTAAGAGAGACTGAGAAATGAGCATTTTGTCCAAATTATAAAAAAAGAAAGAAAAAAAAAGGTGTCTAAGTGAATCAGATCATCATAGTACATAACTGTTAGTTACTTCCTTCATCAGGGAATCATTGACATTTGTCAATGTTTGAAAAAATAATGAAGAAAAAAAGAAACATTTTGACAATAATATTTCCCCTTCGTTCCAGAGTGTGGCACAGAAAACCCTTTCATCAGCTGACGCAGTATGGACAATATCTAGTGCTTCTGTAAACTTTTTCCGAGTCTGTGGGTTTTAAAATCACGTTTTCCAGTGAAGTTTGTGGCGTTGCATAGGAACTACAACACCAGATTGTTGTTGAAGGGTCACTACACCACCAGATGAGATGATGTATAGTCTGAGCGAATGTTGTACAGTCACAACAACACAGGTGTGGTGTTGTAAAGTCATGCAATACCATATATAGTGTTGTATGGCCAGCACAAAACCAGGTGGGATGTTGCAGTCACTACAACACCAGGTAGGGGTATTATGTATACACCGCAACACTAGGCTGGTGTTTATCATAAACAGTTGGTACGGGACTCTGAGGAATCGTGAGATTATTCCATCAGCCGATGTGACGATTGTAAGAACACTAACGCAGTCCCATAGCCTGGCGTTGAAGGACAACGAGCTCAGACAAACACAAAGAAGAAAAACAGATGATATGAAAGTTACGACGAATGATAACAATGCATGAAGAAAGACGGGAATAATGAATGCAATGATAATATGTTTGGTGTTGACAATGAATGGTCACTGGCGACTCATGGCTGCCAGCCACCTTACCCTGCCGGTCTGCCTGGCAGACAAGTGCTTACACACACATATCACAACAACACCTCCACCAGCGGAGCTTCCTCCCACGTTCGCTCAATTACTGCTATTCGCCATTTCAAATAATTTTCTTGACACATATTTCTGATTTACTTGAAAATCAGTTGGCTACAAATAATTTTTCTCCAAGAAAAAGAAGGAAAAAGAATTATTCGTGTAAACTGGGGGCTGGTTGAGTGGGCCACATCCCCAGCCATGGTCTGACAGGCTCTGAAAGCCTCCCATACAGGGGCGAAATTTCATAAAGATATCTCAAAGGGGGGCGGAGGGAGGGGAGCTACAGGCCAGGGTGCATGGCGGGGTGGTGTAAGGCTACGTGGTGTAGAGCAGGGCGATGCATGAGGGGGTTGGACGAGCCAAGGTGGCGCAGAGCAGGCCACTGGAAGGTTGGTAGCTGTTGTGTGGTGTAGGGTGTGATGCTGCAGGTCGTGGTGGTGCAGGTCGTGGTGATGCAGGTCGTGGTGATGCAGGTCGTGGTGGTTCAAGGTATGGTGGTGCAGGGCGGGAGTGGCAGGGGATCTACGTGAGTGTCGTGGTAATGCCGGGCTGTCCCAGTGCCTAAGGACCATCAATACCATGCCACCCACACCTGGCACTCCCTACCACCAACAGTAAGGTGCCAGCCCACCTAACATCCGTATGGTTCCAACCACACTCTACAACCACCAACATGGTCCGGATGATCGACCCTGCCAGGCACAGATGTGGGGATCCTGTCTCGTGACAGCCTCTGATATCTCTCTTTGTCTCTGTCTATCTGCCTTTATCTCTCTCTCTCTCTCTCTCTCTCTCTCTCTCTCTCTCTCTCTCTCTCTCTCTCTCTCTCTGCTTACACCCCGTGTATCTGTCTTTTTTTTTTCCCCCCCCCCCCCTCTCTCTCTCTCTCCCTGCCTCATTACTTCTGTCAGTATTTCCGTCTGTTTAATTGTCTGTTCGTTTCTTTGTCTACATATATCTGTTAGCCCATGTGTCTATCTCTTTCTCTGTATGTACATCTTTCTCTATTTGTCCATTCGTTTCTCTGTGTGTTTGTCTGAATGTTTTTTGTCTTTGTCTGGCTGTACAATTGCCCATCTGTCTGTCTGTCTCTCGCGTATTCATTTTCAGTTACTTTCGTTCTTCTTCACTACTTTTCACTCATTTCTAGCTCTAGTAAACGATATCGTTCATCAGGTATGCATATGGTCACACTATCAGCACCCCAGGTACAGGCCTGACCAAGGACCTGTGACAGTGTCAGCCTCTGGTCACTGCCATCAAGACCTGTCATCCTCGAATCGATTATGTTAGTGTGAGACATCATGGCGCACGAGGAGACACTTTAACAAGATTTAACTTCGACCTCCAGATGATATACAAGCAAACAACAGGAGAGGTACGTCATATTAGTAAATGATATGAGACATACAACCCACCCTCTGGTGGTGGGTGGCCAGACACACACCCTGGTGTTGGGTGGCCAGACATACACCCCCTTGGTGGTGCGTGGCCCTGATGGTGGGTGACCCTGGTGGTGGGTGACCCTGGTGGTGGGTGGCAAGACATATACCCCACCCCACCCCCTGGTGGTGGCTGCCAAAGGTGCAGGACTCTGACGCCCCAGATTTCGCAGCGGGTAATTGTGTTTGTCGTATCCATGAGTAAGTTTGTTCGGAAGGTGTCGAGGCCCAGGTGAGACGCAGCCTGGAAAAATGTCTGAGCACCAGAGACAATTTCCTGTTTTTCACAAAGGTCATCGTCTCGTACAGATCCCTTGATTCTTATCAAAAGTAAAATAGGAATGTAAAACTTATTAAGTAAATGAATAAACTTTGCAACAGAGTGTTGGAAGGTAGAGCTTCAAGTTTCCAGTCTTGACTCGGAAGCCAAACTTCTGTTTATAATGTTGTTGTTCACTAACATAAGTAACTTGGTTTTCTAATATTTGGCGACTCCTTAGCGTCAGTGTTTAAACTTGGGTCTTAGTGTTGCTGGTGTTCCTTGGGTTCACTGGTGTTACTTGTGCTTTTCAAGTGTTCCAGTGTTTCTGGTACTATCTGTGTGTACTAGTGTTACTGACGCTATCTGGATGTTCTAGTGTTACTGGCGCAACTTGAGTGTTCCGGTGTTGATAGTTTTTCCGACCCCAGAGAGTGGGGCAACCTCCACGTTCTGCCTGCTAACACAGACGTCCTCATATCCCCGTGAGGCACCTCATACTTTCCAGGAACCATCCATCCTCCGTGTTCTTGATAACGCCGACGTGTTTAGCTGGGATCATAGCTACATATCATGTGCTCAAAGAATATGAATATCGTTTCATTGGTAGAGATGTAATGAAAATACTCCCCATGTCATCAGGACATCCCCGGGAGCTGGCTACATCCCTGCCATGTTATGGTTCATATTGCAGGCTGACACAGGCGCATATTGCTGTCAGGGTAGCGGCCAAACCTCTCACCCGAGTTGGGTCAAGAATCGTCTTCATAGGTTACGGAAATGGCAGCCAGTCAACCTACTGAAGTCGAATGAGAGAAAGTATTCGACGTAGATCGTGTCTCTGAGGTTCCTCATGCTTTTGCTGAATATGGAATAGTTTCGTTGTTTGCTTTCCGTAATGATGTGTGTCATACAGTCAGACGAACGACAGGTGCAGTCCAAGGTCCCCTCCCGGGTTTGGGGTGAGGGTGGTGGGAATGGGGAGGAGAGCAAGGGACGCGAAGGGAGGGGAACTACTCGATGTTATACTCTGATGGTTGGAGAGGCTGCTGGTTTTCCTACTCAGGATATTAGTGTCTCATAATGCAGTTCTTGTTGATGGATACATGTACGCCACACCTCTCACGTCCCAGCATAAACCCACTTTACCATTCTGTTCTGAGGTCTGGGACTTCTAACGGTGTTTTTCCAGCACATAATGCAGCTCCCATGGTGTACAGTGGTGTCGTGATGCTTCATACTTTAACATCCGCCTGTGTAACCCCCCCGTGTATATCAGCAGATCGCGAGCGGAAAAGTCTCTCTAAATCGCGTTTGCTGTTCGTGTACGAATCTTGTGTAATTCCCGATATTTTGTGTTATTACGACTAACCTTTTCTACGAGAGACAGTGGGTAATGAAGCTACCATGATATCAAACTTAAAGGTAATCGAAAATACCAGATACGTCTCTCAGAACAAAAAAGAAACCAACTTTAAAAACAGGAGATAAAAAGATGATGGTGGGGGTTGAACCAGGAGGAGAGGTAGGCGTGGAGCTGGGCTGTGCAGGAACACAACAAAAACACAATTGTTCTGTAATACATCAACGGCACCAGACCCCCTCCCATGAAACTGCACAAAATGTGAACGTTTAGAGTATACAGTTACAGAAAAAGGGAACATTTTGTTTCAAAAAGTTCTTGTGAAAAATTAAAGTCACTGCCATTCCTTGTTCAGTAGGTTAACCAGATCGTCTTGCAGACTAGAATGGTGAAGATATCATGATCGTGATATGTTGTCTTACTGATCTTACCATACAAGAATGTGAAGCTAACAGTAAATTTATTGCCACTGAAAGAACTTTTCTTTTCCATCTAATCTTTATTGACGATTTTTTTTGCCTTTGTGTTGTCTGCATTAAGCTCCAAGTTGAGCTCTCTGAACATGAAATAAAGTACTTGTCTTTATTTCTTTCATCTTGTATATCTATTTCTGGTTATTACACAACTGTCTTAAAGTTGAGAATCAAGCTTTTGCCCTAGACTGTCCTTACAGTTGACTGTCTCTCAGGATTAAACTTAATTCATATTCTCATATAATATTCAGGTTAGTCATTCGCAATATAATCCCCGCTACTTTTCAAGATCAACACTGATCCTCTCTATCTCTGATCTCTAAGCTAAATCCGTTTCTCAAGCATGATCCGTCACCAGACCATCCCACATACCTCTTAACCTCAGCGATATTACGATATGCTGTTCCACTCTCACACTGCCAAGTCTACTCCCGGACTCTATTCACTCCACAAGCTTCCCGCAACTCCTTCCCTCTCCCCAAGACTACTCCCAAGGGTCCTCCGCTCTTCAGCCGTCCCTCTGCCGGGTAGTTTTAACCCTGGCGCTAAATTCCTGGCTTGATGGGGATACCCGAAACTCCGGGCGTTCGGCAAGTCCCATCCCAGCCGTGCATTGTGGCCGGCCTCGCTGTCTCCCTGCTGCTGCTGTTGCTACTGCTGCTGTTGCTGCTGCTGCTGTTGCTGCTGTCACTATTCCGTTGGAGCCACTGCTTCCACTACCCTCACAGTTGTTGGTATTCTTACAATTACTGCAGTTAATGTTGTTGGTAATTTTAGTGTTGATACAGCGACTGCTGTTGGTACTGTTAATGTCACTGTTACGTCTGCCGTTGCTATCATCACTGGTGATACTGTTAGTGCTGTTACAGTACTGTTGTTGTTACTACAGCTTCCTGTACAGTTTGATATAATTACTTTTACTACAGTTGATGATGCTGGCCACTATTGCTGCTGCTAAATAAACTAGGAACACATGTTCTTGTTTTGCAACTACTGTTACACACGTGAAAGCTCCAGTGTTTCGCAATTACAGTCTTAAGGCCGTAGCAGCAGTAGCTGGCGTTGTCTGCACTACTGGCACTCGAGTACCTCTCCACGGTCGGCAGGCATGGCACCAAGCCTCTGTTGGTACGGATGTGTTCCCGGCAGTCGAGGTCAGACGCAGGTCTGGAGGAGGCTCGCTCTCATTAGTTGGTTGTTGACCCTGACCTGGTTAGCATCCAGAGCGTCTTCCTTTCTGAGGTGAGTGTGCTTGTGATGCAGATCAGGCACGACTGAGCGCACACACAGATAGGTTAGGCGCCGTAAATTTGTCCACAATGGAAGAGAGAAGACTGAGTGGTGCCTCGAACACAACGATTAAGTTTTTAAACTATTTTGATATCAGTGATAAATAATTCTTCTGTAGATTCAAAGATAGAACAACCAGAAGCCACAACATGAAAGTAAAGATGATAATAGAAGATGGTCAAGATATGGGGCCTCACGAATGAAAACTGCATATCTGTACCGCACAAACAGTACTTACACACACACACACACACACACACACACACACACACACACACACACACACACACACAAAAATGACTGTAGGACAAGAAAAATCTAATGAATAATGACTGCTTCATCTTTTTCATTGTCATCGTTATTCATCAGTTAGATTAAAAGTGATCTTAATCCTTCACGAGTCACAATAGACTACCTACTCTCCTTGCAACACAACCATCAAGGCTAACGCAACACTGTGTTGACAGTGCCATCGGTCGGTCGTCACTCACCCATAAATAACACACCACCAATCTAATCGGTCGGTTGACGTGTGGGTTGTGTGTTGCCAGCGGCGACAGAGACCAGAGAAGAGAATGCATAATGAAATATGTAAATACATGTGTAGTTAAATACCACACTCGTGTAACTGATGCTCCTGGCCAGGCAAGGAATGTCCAGCCTCCACTGGGTGTAGCACAGGGTGCGACACGTCACCTCTCCTTCCTCGCCACCTGCAGGACTTGCATGTACATACGCACCTTGTCAACAGTCATCACTGCGTCACTCACATGATTCAGAGTGGCAAGAATAACGACGTGTCGCAGAGGCTGTGAGGATGCCATTCTCGGTCATTATGTGCAGCTGCAACGCTTTTCCTGACTTATCAACATTCCTCCCGCGAGTACACACCAACCTTTCTCCACTCTCATCACCACTACACACCCTCCCAGCCTTCAGCCCTTACCTCCACTACCACTACACACCCTCCTCTCAACCCCCATCCCCTACTACCACCATCCCCCTACCACCATCATCACCCTACTACCACCATCATCAGCAGCACCACAGTCACCACTTCCTTGGTGAGGCGGCGATACACCTGGCTAGCTGCTAGCGGGCAAAGGGCGTTTACCACTCTGCCTTCCGCTGTGTGTGTGTGTGTGTGTGTGTGTGTGTGTGTGTGTGTGTGTGTGTGTGTGTGTGTGTTGGGGAAATCTCTTTCAGACAAACTTGACAAAGCAGTTACGAATAACATGACCCATTGCGTAAAAAGTATATATATATGTATACACACAATTTGTAAACCTGCGTCTGATGGTGATGTACATGAAATTTCTTATCGAAAAATAAAGGAATTCCATTTAAACGAAAAGATTAAAGATTAATTACTTTAGTGTGTCGAGATGTATTCTATTCATTCCGTGAACGATCACAAATGAGAGGCGACAGGTCTGTTCTGAAGCAACGTTTCGTTTGGTCTGGAGTTCGTCACAAATCACGAAATTCTCTCAGAAAATAACGAAGTTGTCTCCCGTCGAAGGAGACGTGACCATACAGCAGCAAGAATACGTACGATACAGACATAGGTTCAGATGTAGCCACACATACCTCAATGTAATCAACCAGCTTTGGATTTTCACATGTTTCCCTTCTGGAGAAAACTGTAGTATTTAGCACCCACAGCTCTCGTGTGTGTGGTTCACCACAAACACAAACTGTTGATGAGAATCTCATCCACAC
>JAUUDY010079885.1:0-14601 GCA_032361765.1 Panulirus inflatus
TCCCTGCGTGTCGTAGAAGGCGACTAAAAGGGGAGGGAGCGGGTGGCTGGAAATCCTCCCCTCTCATTTTTTTTTTTAATTTTCCAAAAGAAGGAACAGAGAAGGGGGTCAGGTGAGGATATTCCCTCTAAGGCCCAGTCCTCTGTTCTTAACACTACCTCGCTAATGTGGGAAATGGCGAATAGTATGTATGAAAGTAGGTACGAACATTTAAGTAGGACTATTAGGTAGAAATATTAGGTAGAAGTAGTTGGCAGTATCAGTAGTTAGAAGTATTCATTAGAAATATTAGGTTGGAGCCTCTGCAAACACTGCACTAGATTGGCCCTCTACCAGTGGCCTGTTAAGGGTGAGGCATTAAAGGCTACAAAGCACCACTAGAGTTCACTAGTTATAGAGACTCTATTGCCATGGCCACCTCCTTGAGGGTATTCCTGAAGGAAACAGGCATCAGGGATATTGATATATAGATAGACAATATTTCATCAAGTTTCTAACTAGCTGCTATGTCTTTGGTACTTAAAGGAAAGAAGATGGTCAACAAGCAAAATGATTGGGATGGTTTTTGTATGTGCTAACCTACTGTAAATACAATATAAGGTGTACATGATACACAAATTACCTTTCTTCCATTTGTTGGTTTACTTTATTCTGCCACATTTACAGTACTGTCTGATTTAGTGGCCTGCAATTCGTTCTCAATCTCATCAAAAAATTACCCTGCTTATTTTCTATTCCTCCAGTATTTTTATTCTATATTTCCAAAATGGACTTAGATCAGTAAACCCTTTCTTAGAACAAAATCAAATGTGACCACCTCAATTATGTGATAACTGAACACACAGATTCCTCAGGCAAATGCTGCAAATGATAATACTGAGTATTCCACATTAGACTCGAGAGAAATGTAGAGTAACTTTAGTATTGGAATGGACTCAATATGCATGGAAACAGCTCATGTAACACATTGTACAGTCTGACCATAAACTACTTTTACCACTTTGATGTCAAACAAAATGACAGATGGTGAAGAAATCCATACAAAGAGCATGCAACTGGCTTCATATTGGTAGCCCTACTTTCACTCTTTGGGAATACTGGAGACAGCAGTGACACTAATCCTGTCACTTACCCTTATTTAATAACAAAGCAATCACACTTACCAACCCTATCAAGATGACAGGAGAAGCAGGGTTAAGTTTTTCATCCATCACATCTGGAGGTAAAAGTAATTTGAAGTCTGACTGTGCAGTGAAAATGTCTCAATAAAAAAAGTAAAATCTATTCCACAAATCATGCAGCTAGGTAGTAAAACAACATGGAAAAATCTAACTATATAAGTTAGGCCCACTGTATGCACAAGAATCCATAAAGGATATTTAAATCTGCCACTCTTATAGACATGTTAGAATCTTAATAGTGTATAAAAACTGTATTCACTATAAGCAAAATATTTAATATCATCATCTATAGTAACCTACTGGATACCAGATCAACCTCATTTTAACCTATGCAAAACTAAAACAGTGATTAAGGTCATAATACCTAACTTTCAATACCACTGAGCCATTTCTCTAAAAAGAAGACTATGGTAACAAGTGGACCATAAGGCACATTAAATTTACACTCTTTTTAACTTCTGGTCAAAATTATGGCTCGACAATCTACAGCAATAGGACATAGTTCAAGGATATGTCAGATATATTCCAATTAAAGTTAATAAATTCTTAAGCTGGAATCATAGCACTTAACCCTAAAAATGTAGGGTTCAATCCCTAGGCTAAAAGGGGGTTGGTAGATACTGTGAGCAATATATGCTGGTGAAAAGCCACTCTGCCATATAAAAGAACTTGGAAGACTACCATCCTCAAAGACAGGGGAAATGGTTAACAGTTATCAGTATGACTTTTAGTTAGACTTTTCAGTAAAATTATACACTGCTTAAATTCCTAGAGTACATATCAGGGATTGGGTGGTTACAAAACCTTCACCATAACCAATGCATAATGTCTACAATACAACAATTAATACAGGTAGAAGCGATATGAACAATCTTTACCACAGGAGCTTTAATGATGATATAATATTTCAACTAAATTTGCACCATAGCTCATCTCCATTTATGCATCAGTACACCAAGCTTTTCTTTCTCTGAAACAGACATTATTACATCAAAGATTTACAAAGCCAACTGTCTTTACACTTAATGTTTTTGTAAACTACTTCTTTAACATTAACCCACTTTGAATGTTGTAAAAAATATTCTTGGTCAAGAAAAAGAGATGAAAAGATGAAAGCATTCCTTAGATTCCAATTCATTTGATGATATACTCAATATACTCATTCTTTTGTACATTTCTGTTTACGCAAAAAGAGAGAAACAATATGTTTACAATACAAAATTTGAATTAAGCAATAAAACTGCCTTTAACAAAACCTTTACTGAAACATAAGTCTTGAGCAATCACAAATGCTGGACTAAGCTGAAACTAAAGAAAAAAGTATGTCTGTTTTTGATAACCTCTTGAAAGTAAACTGGTTTCATTTTCCCCCACAAAGCCACCATTAACATGAGCGAAAGGGGTGTAAGTCACACTGATTCTACAAAAAGTGTAGATACCATACTGGAAGAGATTTTACATAAATAACTTTATGATGGAATGTAAGTTAAAGTTTATGTGAAGCAAAAGAGCAGTTGATTTTCCTATACTGACCCAGTTTCATCAAATTTCAAATGTATCATACACATATAATTTCAATATTCTTTCTTAACAACCATTAACTATATTAATGCCTCTTTTATACCAATATTAACCGGACTGCTTCTGCAAATAATAACCTGCATTATTTGTTGGTCTACCAAATATGAAAGCACATACTATCAATTAATTTTTCATGCTTACAAGAATCCAGAATCAGTTGTATTACAGAGGCACAACTGGATATATTACCTAGAAATGATACATATATAGTATGCAAAGTGGATATAATATATAAAAATTAGATTTTATATATATAAAGTATATTTACATGAAGTCTAATTTCACAGCAGAGTATATAACATATAACACTTACTGGTTATATGAAGAAACAAACTAATTTTCTTCCATATCACTGTTGGCATCAAAAAAACTCAACCCACCAACTTTCTGAGCCTCTTTTACTTCAGGCTCACAAAATAGATCATCATGTCCCTCTGGCTGATAGTCTAAGTAGGAATGGATGTGATCCCTTAAAATTACATACAAAGTTGGATGCTCAAGAATCGTCTTATTTGCAAAATTAAGACGCAAATTTTTGGATAGAAAAAGCTCCTGGAAAGTCATACCATAACCAGGCAAATCTGTCTTCATCAACACAGCAACCTTGCCATAAGATGCTGAATGATAATATGCCAATTTTTCATTATCTTCAGGACTTAAGTCATTATTTGGATCTAGGTACTTAGTAAGAAGTTTCATTATTGGAGTATTTTCATCTACACTAGTGTCCACAAAGGTGACAGCTGCCTGATGGAATACCCATTTTATGTGCCACCTGTGAAAAAATAAGTATCTGACAATCAAATTACAACTAATATTTCAATAAAATCTAATAATACTGCAGTACATTCTTAACACAATGAGAATAACTGGGTACTTCTAAATATAACTACCTGAGGACCCTGCTTAGCTCTAACCATAGATTCATTTTAGTGCTCTTTGTCATGAGTAAAGTTCTTATCTATCTATCTATATATTCATCCATTTTCTTTATATCAAACTGCTGTTTTTTACATTAACAAGGGATTGCTAGGAACAGACAAAGGAAAGCTGCATCCGCTCATGTCCATTCTCTAGCCGTCATGTGTAATGCACTGAAACCATACCTCCCTATTCACAACAAAGCCCCATAGACTTTTCCATGGTTTACCCCAAATGCTTCACATGCCCTCGTCCAATCCACCGACAGAACGTCAACCCCAGTATACCACATCATTCCCATTTACTCTATCCCTTTCATGCCTTTCACCCTCCTGTGACTGCTCAAAATCTTTTTCCCTCTAGCCTTCCATCTACAATTTGGTCTCCCCATTCTCCTTGTTCCCTCCACTTCTGACACATATATCCTCTTGCAAACATTTCCTCACTCTCTCCATATGTCCATACCATTTCAACTCACTCTCTTCACCTCTCTCAACCACACTCTTTTTATAACAATCTCTTTCTTATTCTTTACTTTCTCAATCAAATCACCTCACATCACATATTGTCAACAAATATTCTATTTCCAACACAGCCACCCTCCTCCACACAGCCTTATCTATAGCCCATACCTTGCATCTGTATAATATTGTAGGGACTACTACTACATCTACCTACCTGTTCCCTGCCAGAACTCCCTCAAGGAGGTAGCCATGACAAAAGTGTCTCCACAAAACTGGAGAGCTCCAGTCCCACTTCTTAGCATATAATGCCTCATCCTTAACAGGCCACTGGCTGAGGGCAACTCTAGTGCAGGGTATTCAGAGACTACTACCTAATATTTCTACCTAAGATTCCTACCTATTGTTCTAACCTGCTATTGCTACTTTATGCCTCCACCTAATGCTCCTACCTACTACTTCTACATAATCCTCCTGTATAATATTATTCCTTCCTTCCTTCCTCTATCTACTGCTCCTACCATCTTGTCAAAAGCCAGGACAAGTGCATAATACTCACCACAAGAAAATCTAGAGTTACGAAGAATTAGTTGTGTGAATTAATTGCCAATTGTTATGTGTAACAAGGAGAGATTATCTGTCTGTGGACAGAATGCCAGCAGTCTACTTGTGAGTGAGGCAGAAAGAAAAGACAGCTACCTGGGTCATATTATGCTGAAACGTTGTTTGTCAACATATAAGTCATGTGGCAAGTGCAACACTGCCCTGCCACAATGGCAAAATCACATCACAGGTATTTATAAGCAGATAGGTAGTATGCTGTTTATCAGCTTATCTATACAAGTTTTAATAAGATGGCAATTATATCATATCAAATATCATACAAGGAATTCAAAAGATGACCAAATCAAGGCAGAGCTCATAATACATTTAATCCTTAAGCACAGGAAGAAAGCAAGACAAAAACATGTCTTCAAATTTGTTTCCAATTACAAAATAAAAGAGAAAAAAAAAGTGATCAAACAAAAGTCATCTGGGAGCAAAGTGCAAAAGTTAATGTGTAAAGGGTGAAGGAGATCAGTGGAGGCATGGGCCTCAAAGCAAACTTAATAAACAAACAAAGACACAGTCCACACAGATCCAAGGTCCTAGTGAGATGATCTGGCCATAATACTATTGAAAAAGATGCAGTCCTCTTAAAAGCAGTAGCAGAAAAGGTTAGCAAAACATGGGATCTCTCCCCACCCTCCAGCAACACACTGGGCAAGAAACACGTGAAAAAAAAATAATACCTTGTAGGGCTAATATGCCAAAAGGAGTTTTTAGAGAAAAGTCAGAAGTTAGAACAAACATGAAAATGTCATGCATCCCATCACCAATGACATGAATCCCTCCAGTTTTTGTTATAAAAACAATAATAAGGAAAACTTTGAGCAAATGTTGAAGGATTATACAACTCCTCCTTGTTCCTTTAAAGCATGCTATAAGAGTCAATCAAAGTTGGTATTTTACTGCTGCATGGCCAATAAGAGATCAGTGGTTCAGAAGGTAGCATAATATACCACTAGGTTATGATGACTAGTAAAAAGAATTACTAAATACTGGAAAGTGACAAGCAATGATCAAGCCTAATTTTGTACATATTCATGGCGTTGCTCTGTACATGTCCTGGAATCTCCTACCCATCAACAATGTCACTGGTAAAGAAGCATTTTGTGCAATCCAGATTTACTCAGTGACCTCTCTAAGTTTTGGTCAAATTATTATTTCTGAAAGAAATACATGTATATGTAAAAGATATGCAGATAAAAGTGAGCTAACATAACTTATGTGGCCATGAGACAGCCCGAAAGATAATGCAAACTTCTCCCTGCAGAGGAAATGGGGGAAAGGGGGTTAGAGGGGTTTGGATTAGAGGAGTTTGTGATCCTCATGACCTAAATTCACGAAACGATACTAAATTCAATGTTATTATTTACATACTTTGCATATATCTTACAAAATTGCTTAAATTTATGCATATCTACATCTACTTATATGGAA
The DNA here is from genome assembly GCA_032361765.1 of Panulirus inflatus. NCBI lineage: Eukaryota > Metazoa > Arthropoda > Malacostraca > Decapoda > Palinuridae > Panulirus > Panulirus inflatus. The sequence goes on from JAUUDY010079885.1 coordinate 6,188, forward strand.
TATAGAATTAATGCCAAAAATGTGAAAGTCTGTAACATATACTTAGAGTGAACAAGCATAACAGAGTCAAAATATTAGCGGGTTGTTCAACATACAACCAGCATCAGCTAAGTAGCGTTTAAGGACTAACTGTGAATTGAACAGAGGCTGGCTTGTCTGTATAGTATACCTATGTATACAAACCAGTGAGACTTCTCTGTAAATGGTGTCCCTTAAAAAAACTTGCGAACGTGTCATACTATCATACTCTATCAACAACAATATAAAATGATAAAAGCAGAGATACATAATTTCTGATACATAATTTCAACAAAGTAAGAATTAAACAAATATCCTTAAGCTCTGAAAGCTTAACTGTAATCTGAAATAACTTAAGAGCTTTTTGCTATGCCTTATTTACATTTACATAACACCTGATCCCCTTCTGACTGCTGTTCACAAAGTATACACCAAACCACCCTTTCCCTCTCTGAGAAAGTCATTCATTTATAGCCCCATAAATCACATACGATTATTTAATTAAGTTGACCTAACTTAAAAACAAGCAGTGTCCATCAATGTTTTTCAAGTATGTTACTCAGTTTAATGATCATGCTGACTTTTACACGATATTCCATTACGTATACCAAAAGCCTGTTACACCCTTCAACAAACCATTATTTCGTCAATATGTTAAAAAGACAAGACTGAACATATCTTTCTTTTCTTATCAGACTTGTCTGCTGTTTCTCATATAAGTCAGTTTGTGCCAAGATTACACAAAAGAAAAGGTTTCATTCACTCATCCATTCTCTAGCTGTCATGTGTAATGCACCAAAACCATAGTCCACAATCCACAACTAGGACCTACAGACTTTTCCACAGTTACCCCTGGCTGTTTCATATGCCCTGGTTCTGAACTTATCTAAGTTCACATTGAAATGCAAACATGAGGTGGTCAGAATTTCAAACATACCTGACAAGCATTATATATAATTTCAAAACAGCTACTCACAGGACTTAAAAAAGATATCAGAAAATTTTTACATACTGAAGATGGGAAAAACTCCTATAAACCAAATTTCCAATAACGACTTACCTGATAATACCCTCCTTAAAATTGAACCGTGAAGTATTTCCTTTGTGTGTAATGAAATGACTGGGCATAAACATTAATGTTGTGCCTCGGTTCCATGCCTCATTCTTCAAGCGATGAAGGAAATGTGGTAAGGAGGGTTTGTCTTTAACACTCCTAATCACATGACGTCTCAATGGATGCCTCAAGTTGTCTTCAAGTTTGAGGTCAATCTCTTCAAGAAATCTGTGATTTGAGAAAAATCACTGTTCATAAAACAGGTATGGAAATGCAGTGGTTAGCTTCAAGCAGTAAGGAATTCTTACCTTCGAAAATTTCTCATGATACCTGACAGCCTCTATCTTTCGTTAATACATTTCATTTAATTCTGAAAATCACCCTGCCATTTAATGAACTGATATTCAAGCTTCCACTTCTGATTCTTCATGAAAGTAGTATGTGTACTATTCATCAAAACTTAAACTTAAGTACCTAATATACCTCTTTAACATGTTTCCAAAGTTTCCTTTTAAAACTGGAAAAAGAAATGATTGAAATGGAGAAAGTAAAAAACAGGATACTCAAAATACAAACTCGTACCAAGTTCAAAATATTAACCTTTATCATCCACCTTCCACTTAGAATATTAGCAAAAATAAAAACAATTAAAGACCACTATGAAATAATGATTATATGTAAAGAAATAATTCCTTGCTGACATTACTGGTAAGTTTCACTTTGCAGATGCAGCAATCTGAATGTACAAGTATTACTTTTTCTGTTTTGGAATGGTGGTTCATTGTCATTAACATAAATGAAAACCTGTGCATTGTAATTCTACTCCTTTTTCTAATCCTACGACTATAAATAACATGAAATTGGGAATGGAAATAAAGATGCGAGAAAAAGTTGTAATACAAAGTGAAAAAGAGGAAAAAGTATATAAGTATCAAGAACCTATGAAATCCTCACCTAACTTTTCACAGAGGTCTACAATTACCCGAATTCCATGTTATATAGGACTTATCTTTGTTACTGATGTCTGCCTGTCTCGTTTGGTTCTTACAATCAATGATTCGATATAAAAAAGTGGATAACAAATGCCAAAAATTCACATTTGATATCTGATCATCTAAATATGGAGTTGTATAATTAATGTAAAATGAGTTCTGGTGTCGAAATCATTGAAGTCATAATGACATTACTTTCCATTTCTAAGAGTTTAAACAAGAGTTTAAATTAAATTCTTTTTTCATCTCATATCTTTCTTTCATGATTTTGTTTGCTTCAGAAAGGTGAAATTACGCCAATTAATATTCAAACAGAACTCGTAGTAGTACATATAATCATGAACTGGCCATCAAATGGGACTTAAGACATCACATTCATTGGCCTGGGATGATGTACCTTCTTCAACATACAAAAACTTTGAAGCTCTCATTTGTTATAGATTACAGTACATCATCACTGGACATCATCAATGGACATCATCAATGATACTGGATCAGTTTCCTAGCTCGGTATTTCTCTGGTCTGGGAGGGGTAAGTCATGCTCTGTATTACTCCTAAGGTTTTATGACTAAAAAAATATACCCTAATATCCTTATCATTCTTGTAGAGCATAAATTATAGCACAGATAGTGGATTCAACTGATATCTTCTATAAAGAATTAATAACACTTGTTTAATGTGAGGGTGCATAGTACAAGATGAAGCTAGTCAAGAGGTACACAAGCCAATAAAAAAGAAAAAAGAAAAACCTAATTAGTATCCAAAGACAAAAGTTATATAATGTTGATAATGAAAAACTCAATACTCAAATTTTTCACAGTGACAATAACAATTCCATACGAGTCATACATAGGTAATAAACCTTGAAAAACACACACACACACACACACACACGTCTGTTTTTTTAGGGGATATAATTAACCCCGGCACATGATGATGCTTACGACTCAGGCAAGTCGTCCATGTCGTCTTAGCACACGTACCTGTAGTCACTGAGGAGGGTGAGGTTATCCATGTCCTCCTTGAGGACAAGGGCGGCCTTCTTGCGAATACCGTCGCATCCGTGACACTTCTTGTGAGACTTGACGCAGGAGAGGGAGCACGACTTGGTCGAACATGACGGACAGGTGTACCTGGCCTTGTTAGCCCTACATACACTACATGTGCCTAACTTGGACGTACATGGCTGCTTCTCTGATTCAGAAGACATCTTGGATTACGTCAAGACTCACGAAACTATTAACAACAGTGAGAGAGTGAAGACTGCCACGACCTCACCATGCCTTGATGGCAGCCTTCTCCTGGCAGGGTTATGTTATTGAGATCAGTGCTAAACATAAATAGGCAATAAAGATCTAAATAATTATTTAGTAGTTTACCTCATAAAGATAATATAATTAAGATGTATCAGAAAATTCTTCAAAAAACTGTAAGTTAAGTCAATAAATTGATCTCAAATATATTTTACATAAGTCGATTTTAACATGACTTTTTCATTGTTGTTACCAACACGCGAGTGATTTAACAATAAAGATATTATTTATGTATACATATAGATAAAAAGGGGGAAAATAGAGACATTTTTTATCGATCATACCTTATTTTCTTGAGTGTTCTTCCCCATGAGTCAATGAAGTGGTTACATAAGATGTTCTGTGGTAATGGTTCAATTTGATGACTAACGACCATTACAGCTGGAGACAGAATATACGGTGATCAATATGAAAATATGTATAGTTGAAAATAGTGAATAGGGAAACGATTAACATATCCTATATTTATCATTAATGGCCTTAATGGAATCTGCCCATTGATTTTACTAATTTTGCTTCTGGCATTTCGAATCTAAAATTCGAACTGCTATCTAGTCATAAATCCAGAGGCTTATATTTGTCTTTAATATCGAAGTGTTTCAAAAAAGGAAACAGGGTCCCCGTCCCACTACATTGTTCACACTTGCTTCATTGACTCTGTATCCTATAACTTCATGAAGTAATTCTTGGAGAGAGTCGTCATGCCACAAAACAGACTTTTAGAAACATTTAGAAAACATATTTGGACAATGAAAGACCCCCAGAGTCTAAGCAATTTTAGTGGGTGTTCTTACTGATTCTTGGCGTGGTATGAGACAAAAACACATTTAAGAACTACATCACTTTATTGGTAAGGTAAATACAGTGAAACAGCCCAAGGAGAATGAGCTCATGTAGTTGCAAGATTATGAATAAAGAGAGGTCAAGTGAGGTGTGTAGGGTGAGCAATGTTAGACAGGGTTGGGATAGGGGTCCCGCGATGCTGGTCAGGATGCCAGATGAAGCAGGAACACCTGGGAGAAGTGGGCGACAGCCGAGTCAACATGGAGCTACATGGAGCTCCTGTAGGTGGGGGCGACTGTCGAGTCTACATGGAGCTACATGGAGCTCCTGTAGGTGGGGGCGACTGTCGAGTCTACATGGAACTTCATGGAGCTCCTGTAGATGGGGGCGACTGCCGAGTCTACATGGAGCTCCTGTAGGTGGGGGCGACTGCCGAGTCTACATGGAGCTCCTGTAGGTGGGGGCGACTGCCGAGTCTACATGGAGCTCCTGTAGTAGGAGGTGTGTGGAGCACGCAGCCCAGCTCCTGGAGTGTGTCCTTCACTTGCAGGAGGTTCCAAGAGTGTGCTGCTGATGCCTGTGAAGCAAAGAAAGGAAGACCATATAAACAATTGTCCTTTTTTTTTTTTTTTTACAGGGTGAGATTAGATCTTTTGTCACAATATTAGATCTTTTATCACTCGGTGTGATGCTCACTAATGTGGTAGTCATTTAACAGGGTGCATGAACCATTATGGCGCTTTGGCCTTGTTAAGGTGAGGATCATGATCATGAGTAATTAGTTTCTTGCACAGTAAGGGAAGGGTAATGGCACCTTTGGTATATTGAATTTAAAGACCACTTAGAATATTTAATTTTCGCTTTTTTGTCTCGTTTCAATCATGCAAATCGTCACATCTTTTTTTAATTACTCAAGAGTTGTCCCGATTATAACCATAAAACCTATTAACTAACTCTAGCCAAAATGACACAGGATAGAGAAGCCAAAATATAGGGAAATAATATTTGTTTTTACTATGGTAGCCAACTAAGTGTCCCAATTGATACCCTGGTAGTTTTTAAGATGGTTTCAATATTTGCAAATAAAGATGTCTATTCGTTCGTATATTTCATGAAGGTAATCGATCAATTTTAAAAGCTGAAGCAGTAGTCAAATATAGAATATTCCCATTAAAGAATATATGAATAGGAAAATTTAACACTGGCGAGCTAACCTCTGCAACTCCTCCCAGTGATTTAATGTATGTACTTGTTAACCCCCGGGGGACATCCCTCTCATGTCATCCATCATCCCAGACGACTCTTAACTATTGCAATTGTCTGTTTTTTTCCATCCTTTAAGTTGTAATTATGTATGGAATTACCAGCCATGGTCATTTTTCTTTCAGAATTCTGTTGTATATTTATTGCTATGGGATGTACGGCTTGGAAATATGTTGCCCAAACTACTACTACCTTCTAATTTGCTGAGCACATATGTTAATGTCTGTAACTACTTCAGTAAAGTTTTCTGTGCATGTAGACCGTTATAGTTTCAATGCCTGTAATGATTCCAGTGCTGCTTTCTATGCCCCAAACTACATGTACACACTTGTTTTATGTACCTGTAATTATCGGTACATTTTCTATGCCTATAAATGTTTATGTACATTATTTCCTATACCTGTAGTTGCCAGAATTCTTTATGCATGCAGCCACATGGCCATATTTCTTAACCCTCCACTTACCTTACAGGATATGTCTTGATGAATGAAGAAAATATCCACCAACAACTTGACAATACCTGTGCTTCCCTTTTGTTACAGCAGAAGATATTCTTCTCTCAAACAATTTGTGCTTGTCTCATTTTTTATTTATACCCTTTGCCCACCCCTAGCTACCTGTTGAGCCATCCTATGCAAGGATTGAATAAAACTTCTCAGTTTTTCTCCTTTATTCTCAAATATCAGTAATATTCGTCTCATTATCGCTTCACAAATGTCCTGAAGAAGTATGGAATAACACTTAAATGATGAATACGAGGATTGTGAAGACACCCGCTCGAAGAAAATGTTGAAGGCCCCTTAACAGGGAGTGAGCAGTGGACAAGGATACTGTTATCAATGGAATGGAATGCTGTTAATTAGTGTCCGAAGACAGAAATGGCTGTGGATAGTTACCAAAAGTTGAAGACAGACTCAACAGTGGTAGGGGATAATGTTAATAGTAGTCAAAACAGCATTAAATATGGTTAGGATAATTAACAGGGGTCATTGATTTAATACTGGTTAAGAGAAAGGTTAGTATAGACATGAACTGTGGTTAAGAGGAGTTAACTGTGGAAGACAATGTTAAATGTATCAAAGATAAAGATAAAAAGAATGGTCAGAGAAAATGTTAAAGACTGATAAAAGAGTACGTGATTAATGTTAAAATTTAAGTGACTGAAGAATTTATGTTGCAGTGGATAATGTTAACAGTAACTGGGAGGGTAAATAACAGTGTAGGGAAAGGCTACTGTTAAATCAGGCTAGAAGGAAGTTGACAAAGACAAAGGTATATGTACCCAGTCAGGAAGAGGACCCTTTATACTGGTCAAGGACAAATAACACTGATTATGGACGATGGTGACTGTTTTGAAGACACAAACTTCGGGACCGGACAGGACAGTATCAAGAATGGGCAACAACAATGGCTGAAAGAAGATTTAATATTGCCTTAATCATTACTGCTTGAGAACAACAGCGATCCATGACACTATTAATAGTGGTAGAGGGTAGGTGGCACTGGTTAGTATTAACAATGGTGCAGGAGAGAGCTAAGGGTAGTTGTAACCAAGTCATATCAAGGCTGATATTGACCAATTGTAGAGTGTGACCATTAGAACTGTGTCGAGAGAAGGTGAAGAATCAGTTAAAAGTTGTCTAGGACTATGTCAACAGGGGAAGAACATTCTGTTAACTCTGGTCTTGAACTATGTCAACATGAGTGAGGAGAGAGTTCTCAGTCAATGAGAATGAAGTAACAATAAGAGAAGACAGGGAAAGTGTTTGCTTTGAATGAGGATGGAATCAAAGGAAGAACACAGAAACCAGTGGGTAAAGTCAGTTAGAAATGAGCAATACGAACAAGTGAGTGAGGACTGTGTCACCAGTGGGAAGAGATAGTTCACACTGGACACCAAAGACGCAGATGAAACTGACTGCCATTAATTATACAGGAAATGCATGAAAAATCTTGATTATAGAATCACAGTCTATGATTAGTGTACAAACACTTTGACCACAAACTCATTATAATCCACTCTTACATTAAAAGACTTTAATAACAGAGTTATTTCACACGAAACAGAAAATCTACAAAGATGAATTTAAGCCAGTGTTAAGAGGTGGAAATATGAAGTTATCTAAAATTTTGCATAACAATATATATTTTATGATTATCATAATAGTTCAGCACATGTAAATACTAAAATATTTCATGATAGTAGATGCCTGACAACTGAGGAAAGAAATAAAGTACTAAAATGACTGGATTAGTGGATTTGGTCCAACTTTCCTTTCATTAAAACACTTAAATGGTTCATCAAATTTCACTGGATCAGATATTAGCTAAGATTCAGCTAAAGTTGCCTTACTAGTCTTGCAAAGTAGCAAATTCTTTTTGATAGAATATTGTACCCTTACTTATATACAAATCCTTCCATAGTTCCCCCTCTTGATTAGCAGTCATTACAGGTTGTGCTATAGGGATTGAGAAACCTTTTGTCAGCTATCACTGTCCACAGACACATAATTACAACACCATGAGAACATTCAACAGAGTTGTATACAAAGTGTGTAATGACTAATTACATCACTTAATCATTAAACAACAGTAATGAACTTACAGTTACAAGAGGCAGATAAGAGTTACAATGTGGTATTGCTTTAATTTATGAGGCTGCCAGGTAAATATTGCCATAAATTATGTCAGAAATCAACATAGAATCTTGATACAGTATTTATGAAAATAAGTACAGGACAATCAAAGGAACCCTCTTCTGAATTCTTGCAGGTTTTTTGAGCTAACACTTCAATAGATGAGTACTGGCAATATACTGGTGGTAAACATACACATTTCACATTACACACCAAATACTCAACAGGCATTCAGAGAAGATAGTTTTGAGGACAAGTGGTCATAGAAAAAAAAAAAATATATGTATGTGAGAAATACTTAGAAAAGCAAAAGGATTTGTATGTAGCATTTATGGATCTGGAGAAGGCATATGA
>JAUUDY010080105.1:0-14595 GCA_032361765.1 Panulirus inflatus
ATATATATTATCACAATCTCATCATATCTACGACACGATCATTAAAACTGCTGATGTGCTTGAGATGTCAGTAATGATAATGATAACTGGAGAGAGAGGGAGAGACAGTTCATCTCTCTTCTTAATACTCTCGAATACTTTATCTGTAAAGTGAAGGAGAACTTTGATAAAAAATAAGAACATCTAAAAACAAAAAATTTGTTTCGCTCTCCTCTTGTTTTTGTTACTCTGACATTCTACTGTTAAATCACCAAATGAAGATGTCTTTAAAACAAGATATATGTTCACACTTCCTATACTAGTATTAGTCTCATGGTTCACACTCGCACCCATAGTTGTTTATGATCATTGAATCCAATCATTAGTACGTAGTTTTCTGAACACACTTTAGCATCCATTTACTCATCGCCTATTCGATTATCACACTTTACCAGACAAAACTAAATATGTGGTTAAATATAAAATGTTGCTTAACGACTGAATTGTCAAGCATCACTATTATTAGTCCTACATCCCTCATCTGACTACGTAACCCTTCCCAGTTCACCTCGCCTTTCTACCATGGCCAACCCAAAGAGAATGCTGGATTTTGTCCCCAGCCCCAGACATTTACACAAGCATGATCTCAATTATATATTTCACAGTCGTTTACAGTCAGAGGAACCTGACCTACAAAAGAATGTCCAGCATTTTTCTACGTTCGCTTAACGTAGCCTAGCCAAAACTGTTGGGTCAAGTCTTCATGTGAACGAACTTTCCTTCTAGCTTCTTATACATCCCTTTACAGCTTTCTAAGTCTTCTAGCCACCCAAGATCTAGATGACTTAAGGTATTCAAATCTGATCTAAATCATTAGTTAAATCAACACTAAAAAAAATAATTCAATAAATCAGTTTTTTACGTGTATTTTTCATTCACCATTCCGTCTTACTCGTAAGCTAGTTCAATAATTATCAATAAATTTTTTACGAGCACCAATCATCCTGATCAAAATATCAATGATAAACGAATTTGTTGCAATATCAAAAATCCTGAAAATGCAGCATACGTCAAGAAACTTTTTATTATGTTATATCTAACATAAACCCAGGTATCCACTGCAAACTCCTATATATGGTTGTGTCAATGAAACGACTTTTCAAACATTATCTTCGCTGTTGCTCATAGGAAGATCTAACGCTTCACGAACCATTATGGACTTGTGATACAACGCTTCACCAAACATTAATCAATGCCATCCATTTAAGTCAAAATTTAGTGTGCATTACAAGCCTGAACTTTAAACGAACAGAGCCAAGTCCGTTCGCTTTTTGTAAGGTTTCTACAACCTCCCTTCCCTAATAAGACTGCTCATCTATGAAGGTTTTATTAGAAACCAAATACTAACAGAGATAACTGACGCAGATACTGCCGATGGCTTCATCACCCGGGTTATGAAGCAATGGTCGAGCAGATAACCAAGAAGTCTCGATGGCTTCATGACCCGGGTTACATCTGGAATTGCATGCGCTTTAAGTCCACACCTTTGTGCTTGTGGAAACGTGAAACGGAAGCAGACGATTGATCCACCTATTCTTTCCCAATCACGACTCCTTCAATACAACGTAAAAGATGAGGTGATGCAGAACTACACTGTATATCTATAAACTCTGCAATGATTGATATTGCTAAAACACAGCTAAAGATCTGACAAAATGACCTATTACTGCTAGCAAAAACATGAGGCATGCGAGTTCATTTAATGAGTATATGAGGGACTGCGCCTCATCTGCAGATCTAACTTGCTGGAATAGACTTACAAGTGCTTCGAGTAAAAGAATAACTGGTACACTTAGCAATATGTTTCAGAAAGACTCAAATACCCGCTGCACCAAAACATGGATTCGGAGGTAGCGAGCAGGATTCTGTAACAAGGTAGCTAACTACATCGAGAAGTTTAGAAATCAAAGGAACTGTCGAAGTTTCTCAAAAAGACAACCCAACTGCTGTAGCTCTCGACCAGGGACCAGCAACCTCCTCCAAGATCCTAAAGATTTGTGTGGCTTCTGGGTTTTTACCACGATTTTTTCCCCGAGTCGTTTTTCGGTAATCAAATGACGTCTTAATTCCTACTATCCTAGTTATCAAAGAACCAGATTTATACGTTTCATCTACAACTTAACAAACGGTACTGATAACGTTTGATATAATCATTTCAATGTGAGTATAAGTTTCTTTCTCAATACATACTGGCCTTACGAGAGATTTCGCCCATTAGTGCATTATGCTTTTAACACCGAAAAATGAATTACTGCCGTTACTACGAGACTTGAGAATTCGCCCATGAATGTGACATCGCCTACCAGAGTGATTACACTTTTTACAACAATTATTAATCCACACCACACAAAGATTTCTATGTTAGTGATTGGTAATACTACGCCAAACCAATGACACAGATCTCGTTTTGCAGATGACCATACGAACACGTATTGCTGGATACCTGGAGAGGAATATGTGTGGTGTCAAGTGTGACAAGGACGCTAGGGAGTTTTAGTCATGGTATAGGTGTGTATTAATCGACCTTTCTTTCCTCCCTCCTCAATATTATACAACCCACACTTCACCCACTGAGCTAATGACTCTCAACCTCCTCTCCTCTTTATTATCTCGAGTGAACTCGGGGTCACATTCATACTGAACATCATTATCCGGAGATTAAACTTGTGGGATTCCAGCCACGTTTTCTGTCCCTCCCCAGCCGAGGAGAGCAGACAACCCTCTCCTGCTGGTGGTGACCTTTGTGGTTAGGACTTTGGTCAACAGATGGCAACACTGATATTTATTTACCTGTGCACGCGACTGCAACAGAAGACGGGTTGAGGGAGAGGAGATTTTCGGAAGAGATTTTTCATCTATTGCTTGAGTATCCACTATTTTTCCCCTCGCCTTAACAAGCCAAGTGATTATGCATACGACAGTGACGATTAGACAGACACACACAAGAAGATAATATTTCATCTGATGAAGAGAGAAGCTCCGACCTCTCTTAGTTCCAACTGATGCTATGGTTAGACCAAAGTTCTCTTTTTACCTCTTACCGCACCTGCTCAACCATTTGCTCTTACCGGTAATAATATATGTGATCAGCACTAAAGTATTTTGCCAGATTTTCCACACTTACCATAATGCAGTCATGAACTAAGGGAAATTCTAGTTGAAGCGATAAACAATTTGGTAAACAAGGGTTGAGAGCTGCAATAAGGGGTCAGGTACGAGTAGATTGGTAACTTATAACTGATCATCAAATAATAGATTTATGTATTTCTTTGATAGACATTTTATAATCTAATGTCTTTATGCAATGTAGAGTACATAAAAGTACTATTTAATTTTAAAAATTTTTTGTATTCGCCGAGATAACACGTAAGTACTTTAACATGCAATGTTTTCTAAAAATAATATTTGTAACAAAATGTCTTGTGTGTAGCTTTGTATACATGTATACTTTTTCACAATAGGAATTAAAAAAAGTCCATGATTTGGGAACGCGAAAAAATAAATGCTTAGGTAAAGCTGGAGAAACTCATGTACAGAAATCACATGAAGCTATGGGCAAGTAGATAATTTTTATGGACTAGCTTGGAGATAAAAGTTTACGTAATGGACAGTTTTGTTTATATAAACTCATTTTACTAATTTTAAAGACATAATGGTTGTTGCAAGAGAGCCCGAATTAGCTGCTAACAGCGCCCATGGGGATTCTGGCGTGGACACGCCAGCGGTGCACCGCAGGACGTTAAAAAATTAGCTTTCCAGGCCAATTTTCACCCGAAAAGAACCATACAGACTCATACCCAACTTCATCCTGAACATCCCTCACAATATTATTCATCAACCTAACCATTAACCTCAATAAGTGCTACCAGCTCCACGAAAGATAAGTCGCCTCAAAGGACACTGGCGTACTTCAGGGACAGTGTTAAAAACAGCAATTACCTTTACCCTTACCTAATCTTCACACTCATCTTGAAACTCACCAACAATATTATACATCAGCCTTACTAAGTTGCCCCAGAGGAGACTGTGTAGAAAAGGAATTTCAGACAACTCACCCTATCATTAACCCCATCTACCACCTTCCTTCAGCCTCAACATAATTATGGTCCCTTTCCATTTCATACTTATTGTTGTTAAAGAATTCATCTTTGGAGTGAATTGTTACATACAACCGATAGGTCATTTTGTGAAGCGAAAAGTTACGTTCATTGTATGGTAGTAAAATTAAAAAAAAAAAAAAACGAAAATTCTATTGTATGATTCTTTGCAGTTTTAAGTGCTATATGCATGTTTATGTGCTATAGGGGTAACGAGTTTTGACACGGTTAGAAATAGCTTTCAACACTGCTGCTCTGGAGATACCTATTCTGCCCAAAAAAAAAAGGGGGAGGGAGTGGGGAGAGGAAGCTTGTGCCCATGAACCCAGGTCTTGTAAACTAGTGTACATGTGTTGGAAAATCAGAGTCCTATTGAAATACACTGTTAACATAGTTAGACTTAGTGAGTTGTGGTTTGTTTTTATGAATCTGGAAAGGTTATTTCTAAATAATAATCCTAAACTTTTTGATATATAGGACAGGTAATGCTACACAATAAAAAGACTCTAGGTTTAACTTCTCAGTTAGACAGTCCTTCCCAGATGAAACACCATATTTCTGAGGTTCCATAAACATTTGTATTATAAATGCAGTATGACATATTTCATGGCAGGTTGTTACAGCATCCTTTGTGGAGTGAGTGCCGGCAGTAGTAAAATCTTTACTGTAAGCTGTTAACATTTAAATTTTTTCTTTGTTGTGCTCTCCTACTTATAATCAATGACTGGTCCATACACCTATTACTTCTGGAACTCTATCTTAAATTATCTCTAAATAGCATAAATGAAAAAATTTCAGCTTCCCATGGTGGGTACTACTACAAAAATAATTATTTTGGAACCCTAGGGGGAAAAGTAGCAAAAGCACGTACCACATGGACAAAAATGAGGACAACAACAAATTAAAGCCCCACCATTAACTTAATCAACATCCAGATGCTGATTCCTTGATAAAATAGGTGAAATAGAATACCACTGTCACAAATTTCCCAGCAAAGTGACACGACCACCTCACTGTGCCTAGTCTACTCAGACCAAATTTCATTTTTTGTTAAAGCCAAAGTTTATTGTGTTGCCAACTACATAACATGCTTTAAACCTGATGATCCCTAAATGAAATGCATTCCATATGACAGTTGCACATCCTCCAAATGCAATTTCACTCCAGAGAGACACTGTATTGGGGATGGTTGTCGCAAGCTTTAGAATAGGGGCTAATGCCACAGTTTGGCTACTAAATACTAAGGTAAATCTTGTAAGAGCCTATTGTGTGTAACATGAGCTTTTAGAAGTGTAGATTCCCCTCTCCTCATTTTTTTTCATGAACTGACAGTTGACTGATGCAGGATCTTGAGTGTAAACCTCAAGGTGCATCACCTGTCGAGGAGGCTCCTCAGTGTTCAGACTCTGCTCCAGTTCACTAAAAGGCAGAACCAGCTCCCATCTGGGTTCATTATGATTACCCTCAGGCAGGCACACATCTGTTTGAAAGCAGAGGAGGCCCCTTCAAATCATCTTCCCTGGCATAGACTCGAGTATTGGACCCGCCTTGTAGAAGACCTGTAGATCATGCCTTACAACACTTGTCACGAACTTTGCTGACAGTTCTAAATAATTAGTCTGTCATGCCTCACACTTTCTGTGCTCAGCTAGGATATCACATCTCTCATGTTTCCCTTTTAGGGTATGCCTGTGCTATATCCTGTTTTCATCCTTTGCTATGGTGGTCGTTAACTAAGATTCTTGAGGATGCTCATTCAGGAATCTTTTAGAGAACAGTTTGTTATAAAAAACAAGTTCTCAATTTTGACAGTCCTAGCTACTTCATGGAAACCATTTATTATTTCAGTTTCCCTGAAGGTTCCTATAAGATTAATATCAGTTCAGAGGGCATTTGGTTTAGTTAGAATTTTCTCTTTCAAAACTCTCTTCTTGGAGGAGGGACATGTTTAATGTCAAACAAGCCCTCACAGAGTTCAGATATCTTATTGCTATGTTTCTGAAGATACAACTGATATACCTAAGTTTGTTACATACTTGTTTGGGTATAGACAAGGACTCTTTTTCTTCGACTTCCAGTTTGCTTGTTACCTTGTAATTTTTGTGCTGTCACCACAGATGAAGAGGCATCTCTATCAACTATGTCCTATGCTTTCTCCAGATCCATAAATGCCACAGATCCCTTTCTTTCTGTAAGTATTTCCCACACATATTCTTCCAAGTAAATACCTGCTCCACACATTTTCTACCACTCCTAAAGCCATAATGCTCCTTCCTTAAGGTGATGCTCTGTGCAGGCCACCAACCCGTAAATCCCCTCTCTTACACGAATTGCCAGGTATACTCAAGTCTTACAATTCTTTAATTCGAGCATTCTTTTCTGTTGCCCTTGCCTTTATATAACAGCACTACACAGGCATTCTGACAGCTCTTAGATACCCCCACCTTTAGCTTTACATACATAGAAAATCATGCCAACCAACTAACAAAACTTTACCTCCTTTCTCGAGAAACTGTACAGCAATCCCATCCAATCCAGTCGCTTTGCCCCAATTCATCTTATGCAAGGCTTTCATCACATTTTCTCTTTTCACCAAACCATTCTTCATGACCTCGCTGCATATACCCTACATCCCAACACCCCACATCAACCACAATATTATTTAATAACAGTCAAGTCTTTCAAAATACTCACTCCAGCTGTTTACCTATGTCTAGGTATATTAGCAGTGTATTTTAACAGAACTCTTGTTTTCTACCTCAGTACACAAGTTCATAAAACCCAGATTCATGGGATGGACATTTATGACAACATCCCATGCAGTTACAGTAGTCTGTGGTAGCAAGATTTTTTGATAGAGTAGTGAAACTCTGGTCAGTACTTTTTTGGCTACCTCATTTGACGACATACTAAACTAAAAAGGGTCTGGTGTGAAAGGGTGTCGTTTATAATTTTTATCAATCCTGACCCAAATAGATATTGTAAGACAGCCTGCTTTATATGGTAGGCAAATGCATTTTTAGTATGTGTAGGCTGTGATGATCCTTCTTTCTGAAACATACAGGTTTAGGTTTTCATATTCATCGATTTGTGTGCAAGTTTGATGGCTTCTTGAACTGTTTCACAGCTGTTTTGCTAGTTGATATTCAGAATCACTTATCATGGTCTTCTGTTGCCCCAAAATATGATTCTTGGCTATTATACTCCTCCAAACTCCAAAAATCTTGTTAATGTATGCTTTTTAGCAGGAAGTGTACAACATAATCATACCATGGTTTTCTTGGCTAGTTAGCGATGCATATGCCGTATAGCATCTATACATGCCTCCAGTGAGAAATGGCATTGGTGATTTCTTGAAATGCAGGCAGTAAAAAATTCAGAAAGCAGCATGTATGCAATTAAGAGTGAAAAGTGGCCTCCCTATTGTAAATTATGCCTGTTCTAGCTATAGTGACTTTAACAGAAAATGAAAGTTGGTCTTGGATGCTATAGACTGATCTGACTGACTGACATATCTTTTAACCAATAATTTTGATTATGTAGAGTTTTTTTGAGCTGTTATTAGTTCCCCATTTAGGTGCATTAAAATCAAATTGGATATTGCCAGTTTCAAAGGACTGATAACAGACAACCATTTTCCTGCTGATTTTAGCCAAAGCTTGTGTTATATCTTAAGTCATTATATTTATTTTCACTCACTGCATTTGGATATTGTGTTGAACATAAATATTCAGACTTTTAGATTTGTTTTTCCCCCTATCCTAAGCTGGCTTTCAGCATTTGCTTTTTGTTTGAGGTTGCACCATTAGATATGTCACTTTTGATGAGGCTTATCATGGTCTCTTAATGAAATAGGGTAAATTAATTCAGTGATCAATACTGAAGAGGCATTTGTAAAAACTAATGCTAAGCAAAAATAGTCAACTGAGGAATTCATAAGTGGTATGTGTGGCATTAATTTTCCTTTCCCTGTGACCAGGCAGCCATCAACCCTATACACATGTACAACACAAACCAGAACACCCTCCCAACACATGTCAGTATCCTGCATGAAATATATACTGTATTACTTCTGTGTGTAATATGTATTACTTCTGTATGTAATATACATTATAAGATTATGTAATAAACGTGTTCATTATTATATAATGGGTAAAGTAACAGTAATGTGAATTATAAAATATTTTAAATTGAGGACTTCATAGGGTTGGTGATCACTGTAAAAAAAATTTTTTCCGATGTCACGTGGTCAGGCAACATTACAATGTAATTATTACAGTTAGTTGTGGTCAAAACCCTCCCTAAATCACTTCATTTAATGGTAATTATGTGCAAATTTTCAAGAAAACCCACGACTTATGGTTGAAAATGTCATATTTTACGTTTGAAATGTAATGACCTAGGCTTTTTGAACGAAAAATTAAAAAAAAAAATAGGAAAGTCTCAAACTGGCCCGTGAATATCACCTCAGTAACAGATTACTCCTGTTCCATAACCACTGGTCATCCCCACCAAGTTGTACATTCACAAAACTATTTCCCTAAATCCCTTTGTAAATCTGAAATACCAGCAAATCCAACATATACCGCTAAGAGATTGAAAAGTGACCTAAATAGCAAATAAAGCTAACTCGCCTCCATTGGCTCGAAATCTTCAGCAGAATTTTTACCGACTATATTGGCATTAACAATTGGGAAACAAGGTTAGAAATATTGGAAATCAATATCACAAACAATGTTCATCTTGCATAAAAGATGAAGCAAGGAAGAAAATGGAGGACGATGTTGGTGTTGTTAGAAAGGGCAATTGGGTCTTTGATGGTAAAACGTCCCTTAGCAGCAGATGGAGTGCTGCTTCTGACTATCGTAGTAATTTTATGAGGGTTTTAGGTTTGCGATTATAGGTTTTGATGGACATAGGTGTGTGGCGGAGTAGGATATGGGGTACAGAGGGGATGATAGATTAGGACGAGGAAGGGCGGCGGCTAATAAGTACTGTTGCCCATGGCGACAAAATTTGTCATACCTGCTCATATATTATCTGTTCTCGGTAGGGGAGAAGCATGGCACATTTTGATATAGTTCGCGATGAATCTTCCCCAATTTCGGCCGTCTTCGTAGTCAGTGAGGTCTTCTGGCGAGTTCGTAAGTGTTCTCCTGCCGGTAGTACCTCGCCTGATCTGGTCCGCGGAAAGGGTTGCTTGCTGCCCGTGAGATAATGAACCCTTCCCTAAAACACCGGATCCTTGTTCGCCTATCGCTTCACGACCCCAAAGCCTGTTCCTACAGTGGCTCGTCCAGCTTGTTTTTGATGAATGTTCTATGATGCAAATCAATTTTGTGAAAACGGTCCGTACTGCAGAATTAAACGTCGAAAGCACTGAGAGCTGTGGTTTTTCCCTGGGTGCACCTGATCTCAGACGTTGGCGTAGTCACCCTTCCTCGTCCCGTCCTCCTCCACTTCCTATGGCAGTAGCACAGAGCTCACCTTGCTTCGTTCCTGTTATTCTTCCTATGAGGGTTATACTTGGTTGTAGTTAATCCAACTGGGCTGAGAATGATGATGTACTCTTGGTGTTACCTCGCTGTCTTCGGGTAACAGACGAACCAGAGGTTGGCATATTCACGCTTGGTGAGGTACTGGGAAGATGGGTTTGCGTATGGTACACTTCTGGTGAAGGAGTAGACACACAGCTTTGCAACTGCTTTCGTTTTAGCAGAATTTGATCTTATTTTTCTAATCGTGGAATAGTATCTAATTTAACACTTAGAGGTAAATATTTTCAATCGTCTTGCTATAAAAAATATGGTATAATGCACGCGTTAATCGTAGCTTTGAGCGAGCGTATCTGAACGGAACAGCACCGGCGATTGAACTGAGCAGAAATTGTCCGTTAGGCTAGGCCAGGGTCATGCGCAGCCTAGGTCACGCAAGGTCACTAGCGCATCGAATCTGCGCAGTCGTATAAATTGGCGAGTCTTTAAAAAAGTATGTAATCTTATATACCGATTAATAACGAAATTGTGTAAAGCGAAAGCGTCTCATTACAAGAATGGGTTTAATTTGTTTTCGTTTCCACTGCTTTGCTTCGAGATTTAATCTTTCTTTAATATTATATTCAGACTCTTAGTGATGGTCTGGTAATGCCTGAGAATATAACAGTGGGCTATCCTCATTTGAACTTAACAAATATCATGTTCATCTATGCTGCACGTCACGGGGAAAGAGTTCTACACTCGTGTTGCCCGGTTCTTAACGGTATATCTTATGTCTTATATTCCCCTGTGTTTTTATTCACACAGCCACCACACCCCAAGCCAGGTACCCATGTACAGTTCAGTCCCTCAAGGGCAGGTTGAACACCTAAGATGGCTGTAGTCCGACTTTCACGCCCAGGATTAGAATCTGTACAGGGCCTTCCCTGGCGCTGGGCTACCCCGTGGTCAGTAAAGTGAGGAATAGTGGTAAATTATACTTGGCATCTCTCATCAGTACGCCAGTTTCAGTTCTTCCAGTGGCTTCCATTAATTTATTTTTTTTTTCTATTACAGTTTTCCAACATGAAATAATAGCCGTAAGAAATAACACATTCGGGGACTACTCCGGTATATCTTCTTTGATGTACAATAAGATATTTTAGCTATACAGTGGTCACCTTGCCTATCACGGCTTTTCATTATACATGGCATAAGGTCTGAAGTATCACCAACATTTTATGATTCATGTCTTAGGTGAGCTTTGTGTGCCTGAGGACTGCTTGTAGACCATCCCGGCAGATCACCAGTTCTGGAGGGAGGCAGAACGTTGATGTAACCTTTTGTGTGTCGTGGTTGGGGCTGATTTGTTGAAGTATGGATACTATGGAAGCGTGCCATCATATTTATTACCTGACAGTTTTGTACACTTTTTCTTCATTTCATAAATAAATCATGTTTTTGAAGTATAGATATATTTTTTTGTTAACCATGAAGGGTTCATTACCAAGGCCGCCAATAGATTATGACCTGGAAAGGGAAGTAGGAGGGTCATGTGAAAGACTGGATATAATTCAAAATCCATAAAATTTATTTACATATTATGTTTAAGTTGTTTTGTCTCTTTATAATGAAAGTAGCAATGTAAAACTCTTTTTTGCTGGTCATTTGTGCTTCATTTAGACCCTTTAAAATGATCCCCTTAGACACTTATCAGTTTCAAAGGACTATTAATAGACAACCACTTGCCTCCTGATTTTATTCAAAGTTCCTGGTACATCCTAGATCACTATACTTACTTCCATTTGTTGGGTTTGGATTTTTAGTGTAGACTTTACATATCTTAACCTTTAGTCTGATACCTCCCATCCTATGCAGGCATACAGTGCTTACTCTTAAATTTGCTTGGGGATTACAACAGGAGTGAAAAGTCATGTTTGACATGGCTGGATAATTTTCAGTTGATGAAAGAGGGTACAGTCATGTTAAAGAAGTTTTTGCTTCAAATGAGTCCACCCTGTTCCTGCAACTGAGTGTACTGCAGCCTTGGAGCTCCAGGAGCCCCTGGATAAGGGGTCTTTGCATAACAACAGGACCCTTTCTGAAAGGAGTGTTTGGGGAACACCAGGATTTTCTAAGAAAGGGGTCATGTGGTAATAAATAATGATAATAATATCAGCATGTTGAAGCCATTTACAAATGATTTAATGACATTTTCTTTGATGACTGAGACTTCATCAAAAGTTATACTCAAGATACCCACTATGGTCTCCCATTCTTCAAAATATGATTGCTGGCTGTTATCCTTATCTGAACCATATAGGAAATGTGCAACATCATCCCACTATAGTTTTCTCTGGGCTAGTTAGATTTATAGGTGGCTTACAGCATTTATTCATGCCTTTAGTAAGCAATGGAATTTCTGGTTCCTTCAAAAGCAGATGATAAAAACTCAGATGCAAGGTGTATACAGGTAGGACTCCACTGAAACCCCATGCTGTATGCACTATGAACTGAAAGGGATACTGATTTTTATATAAGACCACCAAAAATATTGAATTATGCTTGGCATCTCTTATCAATATATCAGTTTGAATCCCTCCTTGGCCTTACAACATGCTTTGTTACAACTCTGTTTTCCACAGCAAAATGGTACATCCAAGAAATACTGCTTTCATGGATCCCTCTAGTATTTCCTCTCTACTGCCCCCTATTCCAGTTCCAGCTACAGTCCATCTATATCGTCACCTAAAGGTGAAAGCTGGTTTTGGATGGTGTGACTATGTTTATGTGGGTGGCTGATAACCAAAAATAGGCCTTTATCCAGTAGTTGAGAATTTAATGACAGTGGTAGTCTAATTCTGTATGCATCATCTTTATTTTTGGTGCTCTGTTTAGGCCCCTTAAAGTTTTCTTCTTGAACACAACTATTCCATAGGATTGATGACAACTACTTTTATGCTTATGTTAGACAAAGTTCTTGGTACACTTAAGATATTATACTCACCCCCACTTGCTGCATTAGGATTTTTAGTGTAGACCTTATATATTGTAACTTTGAATCTTCCACCTGTCCTAAGCAGGCTTTCAGCATTTGCTCTAAGATTATCCTTTCTCGTAAGTGGAATACTTCTACATAAGGCAAATGAAAACAGATTTTCAAAATACAGCCAGAAAATATTAGATTCTTGCCTCCTTGACCCCTAAAGAACATGTGCATGAAAAAGAAATAAAGATAACCCATATAAATTTTTCTTATCTGTCAGTAAAATTAAATTTCCATGCCTCCATCATCAGTTTACATCCATAGGTTGTGATAGGAGGTTGTGGTGATTAAAGACCCAGACACAAATTGTTCGATAAATCTAGCAGAAAAAAATTGGTTTAGGAAGTGTGGCAACTTTGAGGATGCCATCCAACTTAGGGTTGAAGCGAGGATCAGATGTTTAAGGTAGTCCAGAATCATGAGGTCATCAGTGATGATACAGATACTTTCTTATGATATTTTGCTGTCATGTTCACAGTTATTAAGACAGCTCCAGGTTGGGGCATCATCCACACATTTGTAAACTAAAACTCAAGCTGATGCAGCTACTGTCCTTCACTACACGGTGCTTGTACAGCTCATTGGATATCTTGCTGTTTGAGTTGAGGCTGCTGGAAAGAAGAGAATAATACTTACTCATGAATTTTACCAGTATTTGAATACAAATGAACATGCTAAGTTGAACATAGGCAAATATGTGTAGAAGAAAGTCCATGTTAAAGATGTACAGGAAAAGGACTGATTACTTGTGTGAAAAATGAACTTTGTAAGAGCTAAATACTTAAAATAACTAAAATTGGAAGTGACACAGTAGTGGTTACTAGTTTGAAGGAGATGGGAAGATGAGAAAAAGTCGGGAGGACAGACATTACAATTGAAGAAATAAAAATGGCACTTATACTGTTGAAAAATATGAGATTATCAGCTGTAAATTGGGTGTGAGTTTGTTGGTGAAGAGATCTGAAACAGTAACATAATAGATACGGAAAGTTTGTATGGTAGTAGAGAAATGTAGTGAAGTGACTAAATGAAGATGGTGATTTCTCCCATGCATAAATTTAAGGTGGTAAAACCTGCTGTATGTAGTAAAGAGGAATAGTTCTTGGAACATTTAGTAAAGTATCATGTTAAAAGCCTCTCTGGATCTTTTACGGAAGGGAAACAGGGAGGATTCTGAGAGAAAAGGAGTTGCTAATACCAGATTATCACACCATCTTGAGTAGTTGAGAATGATATGAAGATATAAAGGACTTGCATGTAGTATTTATGGATTTACAAAACAAAGATGATACTCTAATGGAAAAAGAAAGAACTCTTGGATATTCTGGCCCTTCACAGCATGCATGGAAATATTTATTTTGTTATCTAGAGTGTTTAGGTATATGTGAGATGAGAATAGATGTTGCAATAGCAGGGTAAAGCCAAATTAGAATATAAGAGAATGGAGGTCACTACAGCTTGTATATGGTTGATACTGTTCCTCAGGGAGAATTAAAAGAAGTGTTTGGAAGAACGGTAAGGTGCTTTGATGGTATGGATTAAAGAAGAATGCTGAGACTACATGTAGGAGCAAAGATGTCCTTTTAAAAAGAGTTTGAAGTAGTTAAAGTTTTCAAGGATCTAGGAAGAATGATCAATAGACATGGTAGTGTCGAAGCTGAAGTTGAGATAAGTCATACAATGGATTTCTTAAGTACTAAATGAAAAAAATGTGAGTAAAAGTACGATCCCAATTGTGATTTTGAAGGGTAGGGAGTAGCAGCAGAACACAGCTCAGTCATGAGCTAACATTTTTAACACATTCCTGTAAGTGGTTTGTCAGTACCTTATATGGTGGTGGGTATAATTTGTACAAACCATCATTGCAATCTCTCCAGTGGATCAAACTTGTGGAGCATACATGAAAAATACCATAACCCCTGCTAATACTCTAACCTTG
>JAUUDY010080323.1:0-23839 GCA_032361765.1 Panulirus inflatus
GGTGATGTGTTTGTTTCCTCTAGGATCTCGAGAAAAATAACTCGTAAAAATGGAGGGTAATCATATAAGTGGACTCCTAGCTGAAGGGGTGGTTCTGAAGGGCACTTGAATGATGGTACGTCATCCAGAAATGCTTGTGGGGGGGGGGGGGATAGTAGGGAGGGCTATGAAGTTCAGAGACAGTGTGGGGTTGGGGGAGGGGGTGGGTAATTATTTCTGATGTAGGTGAAACACTTGAGAAATCTACAGAACTCGAGGAAATCTCACCTAGCATCCCAGCGTACATGAAATGTCCTTTTCATTGTGTTTCGCGAAAAATGGCATTGTTAGAGCTCCGTGCTTGCTCCTTGTGGCCGAAAGATTTGTGTGCTGAGGGCGTCATCTTCCGTACAAATAGATCTATCAAATATCATCCACTTCTATTGAACTTTTGTCATCGCTTGGGGTTACCAGGGGGAGGGGGGGACAAGTGCATTCATTAATGCTAGTATATTTCTACTAGGTTGATTTCTAGAATCTGACAGTTTCTTGAAGTTTTCCACCTACTTGCATATTAACCAACTGCTGTCATCTTATTTATTAGATAGTGTTACTCGTTCTTGACATCTAACATCTTCAGAGTGGGAGAGCTAAATTTATGTGTGATCTTATGATGCAAAGTTAGGGGAGGTTTTGTTTCACTTTAAGTTTAAAAAAAAAAAGAAAATTGTTGACAAAGTCCCCCACACATGATGATTCACTGAAATATGAGACAAACTTGCAAGATATAGTATGAACTCCATTACTATTATTTTCATATTCTTTGTGTAATTCTTCGCATTCCTCACCAGTTGATACATGTATGTGTTCTTTACATAGGTCATCCAACAATGTATGCATTTTCGTATATGGGAGTAATTGTATTTAGTTAATGCAAAATGTATTGTTCTCCGCCACATAAAAAATAATTACAAATGATAGCTGTCCAATCTCAGAGAAGGATCAGGTATATTGCTCTCGATTAATATATTGTATCTTTACAGCATGGACGACTTAAGATAAAGACAACAGCTGAACAAGCAGCAGAGAAGCAAAAGGAAAGGGAAGAGAAGAGAAAACTGTATCTTGGTGGTATTACGAAAGCTTTTGAAAAGGTATAGCGTACTTGTTATGAGATAAGGAACTGATGCACCATTGCCATCAGAAGTTTATTTTTTCCCCTAAGTCAGTTAGTCTGTTTTCATGTTTTAATACCATTTAATTTCCCTCTGTATGCTACAGTCTGATATAATACCCTTGATTCTTTGCCATACAATAGTGAAAACATTACTAGTAATTGCCTATGTTAAATGCACTTGTACTATATTTTGATGTCCCTAATTAGATATGTGTACCTGCTGAAGCAGGTTTCCAATGTTTTTTGTATTTTTATGTCAAATAGCAACTTATTTGCGCATGAGTCAGTTAAACTAATCAGCAGAATTCTATCTTAAATGTTTCAAGCATTTTTGCTGTCTTAAGCATTATATGACATGGGAATGATTGATGATTATATACTGTATGGGGAAAACTTTTTGGATATGGGAAGACATAATTCAAACGTATGTGCTCAATCCTTGGAATGCGTCAAGGTCAGGAACACTGACCACTACTCCTTGGAAATTGGAATGTGTCTCTTCTATGTGAGGTTACTGGACATTATTAGATAAGAGCCATGAAATATAGATGTGAAGTGATATTGTTTTTTACAGTTGTATGATAACAGACTCCCATGCTTCACAGAGATCTTCAGGGGTTCATGATGAGGAAGGGCTAAAGATAACTGCTCAGCTTTTAGCAGCCAATCCAGATGCTGCCACACTTTGGAACTTTAGAAGAGAGATTCTCCTTGCCATGAAGGGGTCAGTAGATAAAATACTTGGTTTCATCTGTTGTGGATACATCAGTTAACTTTAATGATCTGTATCAGATATGCTGTTTGCATGAAGAATATCTTTTAAATTCCTGTAGACACCGGTTTGCATGATTCTGTGTTAATCCCTTCTGGTCAGACATATTTCTTGACCATTCTTAACGTACTTTATGGTGTGGTAGTGCTATGGTTAGAGTTTTTAACAACAAAGCGTAAGATTATTGGTGTGAGTCATTTTAGTTCCAAATTTGGAATTCCCTCCCCACCCCCTCCCAAGTCCACCCAGCTTTTAATAGGTTTATTAAGACTGGGGAATCTAACTGTCATATGTAATGCCAGCCACATTGCTCATTTGTGTACTGTTAACTGCAACATTTGTGTGTTCCAGCCATAATAGCTCAGTATTAAACCGCTGGTACACAGTTGCATGAAACACTGCAAGCTGAAATGTAAGAAGAGCTTACATTAGCATGGAGGTTTGTGTTTCACTTTGACACTCTGCACTTGCATTAAGGATGTGTCTAATGGAATCCTATACACCCCATCGTACTAATACTGGGGACAGATTTAATCAATATGGAATATGTTTCAGAGCCAAATGATTTTATGCTGTTTTTTGGAGAGATTCAAAGTAGTCATTTATCATTTTGATGATGGAAAAATTTATTAACTTTCGGATGTTTAGATGTCACTGGCTAGTAAAGTGCTTTTTTCAAATTATTTCATAGTATTTACTTAAATGTTTTTCATTTGTTATGCTCCTTTTTTTTTTTTGCTCTCCTTGTCTACACACTTACAAAAGTTTTCATGCCTTTCAGAGATGACCAAGAGGCATGGGAAAAACTTCTTACTGGAGAAATGACAGCAGTAGAAAGTTGTTTAATGAAAAACCCCAAAAGTTATGGGGCCTGGCACCACCGTTGCTGGGTTATGCAGAACTTACCTTCACCCCCTTGGATAGCTGAAATAGCACTTTGTGACAAGTATCTCAAAGCAGATGAAAGGAATTGTAAGTATTATTATGAGGCATATCAAAGAGTTTTACATAATTCAAGTTGCTTTAATAACATTAACGAAAGGAACGGTCTGTTTCATACCTATTCACATTTCTGATGCTTGTGAGGTAACATCAGAAGCAAACAAAAGGTATTGACTCATTCATTCACATCCATTCTCAGCAGTAATATTCAGTGCACCAAAACCCCTGTCTACAAGCAGTTTTCCCCTGACCACTTCCTATGCCTAGGTTCAGTCCATTGATAGCACGTCAGGCTCTTTATACCACATTGCCACTGTTCACTCCACTCCCTCCACACCTTACATCCCCCTACATGTTCAATTTCTAGACATTCGTAGCATCTTTCACTCTATCCTTGCACCTCATCTTTGGTTTCCCCCTTTTCCTTGTTCCCTCCACTTCTGACATGTACACCCTAAGGGTCATCCTATCTGCACTTCCAAACCATTTCAGCAAAACCTCCTCAACTCTCATATACATACACCACTTACAATTTGTGCCGTATCATGATGCATTTCAGATGATTTATGTGTAGTTATAAGGAGTTAGTAAGTTGGTGTTTGGAAGGACAAGGTTAATTGATGGTCATCTAAGCCAGCAATTGACTCAGCCCATAACAAGTATGGTCTTGGTGATTGAGAGGAAGTGACCACACTCTTTAGTAGTTTGAATTTAAGTTTATTCAGTCTCCTGTCTTTTGGCAGGAGAGGTTTCTGCTATTCTCCAGTGCTATAAGCACATGAACAAATTGTTTCTGTACTGCTTTTATCAGTTGAAATATTTAAGGCCGCTTTGTAATGTGATTCTGTGAACCACATAAGTTGCTGGTGTAGTTAGCTGCTTGTTTGCTACAGTTCATGTGCTTGCCTATATATAATAATCCTCAGGAAGTGTAAAATGAAGACTGCAAACGACAGACGAGCTTTATTTGATGTTTCAGTTCATTGCTGGGATTACCGAAGATTTGTAGTGGCAGGAAGTGATCACAAACCGGAGGATGAACTAAAGTTTTCCTTGCAGTTAATAGAGCACAACCTCAGCAATTATTCTGCATGGCATTACCGCTCTAAGTTGCTACCAGTGGTTTATCCCCCACCACCAAATACTCCACATCCGATATCAGAGAATGCACTTATTGAGGTAATGTTACTGTGTTGTGCTTTACCAAGAGATTTTGGTGTATAAAGTTGTTAGTGAATGGGCTGTACATTACATACAGTGATATGAGAACTTACTGTGTTATTTTTTAGGAAATCCAGGTGAGGAAGTATAAGAAAATGCATAAGATTGAAGTAGTTGTGAGGAAAATTAGGTAGGAGCCTCTGCAAACGCTGCACTAACTTGCCCCTTGCCAGTGACCTGTTAAGAGTGAGGCACTAAAGGCTAAGAAGCGGCAGTGGACTTCTTTGGTTATGGAGTCTCTGTTGCCGTGGCCACCCCTTTGAGGGATTTCCAGTTAGAACAGATATCAGAGATATAGATAGTTAGATAGTATGATTTATAAGCAGTTATACGTAAGAACAGCAGAGCTGCACTTTTTTTTCACTCAGAGTTGTTTAATATGATATTCAGTTAATTATATGTACCTTGGAAAGTAATATATATTACATTATTACAGTTAGGTATAGATGTTTACTCTAATTTATGCATTCCTTTTTATTTTTTTGAGTTATGAACAGATCGACTTACAAACAGGGTCCGAGAACCTAACCAGGTCGTAGCTAAGGAACCCCCTGTACCTAGTTTAGTTTCAAAATAATAAAGCTCCTTAGATTAATTTAAGAATATTTCAATTCTCTCCACGAAGAACTTGGGTGGATTTTTGGAATCTCCTTGGCTATTAACTCTTCCACACTAAGGATAAGGCTTCAGTGGCTTGGGTGGCTCAGCCAGACCAGTTCTCACTTTTCCCTTGATATCTCTAGTATTGTGTTAATATAGCAATAATTTTGAGTTCGTGAGTATAACAACAGATTTGGTTTTATAGTTAGGTAAGACAATTCTGAAGGGAATTTTTAAGAATTACTCTTGAGATCATAAATCGTACTTTAGAACGAAATGAACAGAGGATAGCAAATGGTACCTGCACTAGTTGAACAATGTAATTACGATCTGTAATTATTAATTTATAGTGTGATTATTTCCCACATGTATGGTTTGTGAGTTAAGTTAGACATTTTTGAAGTGAAATGTGTGAAAAAATCTGTTTATAGAATAAAAGGAACTGTATATTTTGATGAGTAAAAGGTGATAGATGGTAAGTGTGCGAGTCAGATAATTGTTATAACCCATGTAATTAGTAGTTTTGATGCTTAGAAGGAAGATGACAATAATTCTGATAGATAAGTAAGTGAGAGTTACGGGAGTTTCAAAGACTTTGGAGGCAGCACAAGTGAGAATAATGGGGCATTAGCTGGAAAGGTTAGTTTGGTCTTCTTCCTTGGGGATGGTCTGTTCCATAGCGTACTTCCAGACAGGAGAAAGATGTTGGGGTTTTAGAGAGATTAAGCTAGCTTAGAGGCACACTCCCATAGTTCATTAGGGCTAGGACACATGGAGACAACTCATGAGAGTTATGGCTGCAGTATTCTTGCAGAACAGAGGGAGGGAAGCAGCATTATGTAAAGAGAAAGGGTTGGATGAAGAAAGATGGTAGCAGGAGATTCAGTATGGTGGTTGGCCCTTGATTCCACATTGTCTCAGAGAGAGTGAAATATTAGTCTGGTTTGTCATCAGATTTTGTTGTCATAATGATGTCCAAGTGAAACCTGAAAGCTGAACACTCTTAGCTCACTCATGTTTAAGCTATGAATGGTTTTTGTTATCTCAAAACTGGTTTTTGTTGCACAAGTGCTCATATACATAGTATGTGAAAGTAGTGAATAGGCATGTGTGCATTATCATGTGATCTGCTCCATGTTGATGGGAATCAAGTTTGGAATATTAATAGGTATGTTAATGCCAAGGTTGCAGTTATATAAGCTTCAACTGGCATTTATATGGAGAAATTTATTTGAAGGGGATGATTTAGTCATAAAACATTTTTTTTTCAGGAACTGCAGACTGTAGTTGAGGCTGTATTCACTGATCCTTCTGATCAGAGTCCATGGTTCTTTTTAAGATGGCTTGTCAACAGACAGGAAAAAACTCCAAGGTGAGTTCTGTTAGACTTAGTTTTGAAGCTTTTCAGTACTGGTCATTAGTAAATGAGAATTACTGTCTAGCACATGGAAATGTATAGAAGTATATCTGTTTAAAGGCAATCTCTTTTATGTTGGGAAAGGTTGAAAATGTGCCTCAGTACAGACATAAGTGCACGGATCCATATGATAATGCTATTCATTATAATCATTGTAATATGCAGAACACAGTGTTTACCATGAATATATCTCTTTCCTGAGTTTCAGACTAGGGGGATGGGGAGATGTCTGAGAGGAGCCAAGGCCCCTATCCCTGGTTACGAATCTAAATTGATCAAAATTTACCGCACTGTATTTGAAAGCTAACAGTGGAAAGAGAGATGAACAAAACAGGAAAATATCAGAGACTGCATTTTCAAGTAGCTTACAGCATGAAGAAAACTAATATGTGAAAGGCCCTTATTGAACTGAACCCGTGCTCAGAGGGGACTTGGGCTGACTTTGGAAGTGATTATAATTTTTAGGCAAAGGATAAAACATTTATTTATGTAATTAGAATTCTCAGGCAAACTAGGGTAATATATCTAAAATGTAGAGATGACTTGATGGACCAGTTTCTTCTGCAGGTCTTAGATGATGAAATTATCAAGATATATTTAGGTTTTTGTTTCTTCAGCAGATTTTAGAAAGTTTTAATAATAGCATTAATGTGTTTGTTTTTCAGGATGCTTCAGGTTGGTTATATGCACTGTAACGATGATATTGGCACACTTATTTGTGTGTTCTCCCAGCCAGTGTCTAAGCAAGATGTTCCTAAGGTTAAAGTTGATGGTGCCGAGTATGATGAAACCTTGTTGTGGTACTCACCAAATAATGAAAATTTCTCCAGTGTTTGGGTGAGCATAGATTCTCATGGGTAGGAGTGTTTCTTAATTGATTTGTCATTGACTTAGTTCATGCAGTATCTAGTTATTTTTAAGTATCCCATCTCCATTTTATGGGGTTTATCATTCAGTGCTACCTCCTCGTTTATTCACACACATCTTTTATGTTGTGAATTAAAAGGGAATAAATTTATCAAGGAGTACAAAAATGGTTATATCTGAAGGTAAAGTAGTCCCAAGAATGTTGGTTGGATGTGAGCAATGGGCTGTAGATGAGGATGTATGTAGGTAGATGTGTTGGAAATGAAATGTTTGAGGACAGTATGTGGTGTGAATTGGTTTGATTAAGTAATGATAGGGTAAGAGAGGTACGGTAATAAAAAAGGGTGTGGCTAAGAGAGCTGAAGAAGTTTGAACATATGGGGTGAATGAGTTGAGGAAAGATTGACAAAGGGGACATATGTGTCAGAAGTGGGGGAACAAGTAGAATGGTGAGACCAAATTGTTGATGGAAGGAGTGGAAATGATTTTGAGAGATCAGTGCCTGAATTTGCCTGTTGGTGAAAGACATGCATGGGAAAGAGTGAATTGGAATGATGCAATATACAGGGGTCAATGTACTGTCAGTGAATTGAACCAGGGCACGTGAAGCATCCAGGGGACCATGGAAAGGTCTTTGGGGCTCGGGTTGTGGATAGGGAGCTTGGTTTTGATGCGTCAAACATGACAGCTAGAGAATGGATGTGAGTAGATGTGGTCTTTCTTTGTCTGTACCTTGTGCTACCTTGCTTACTCGGGAAACTGCAATCAGTTATGAAAGGAAAACGAAAACAAACACATTAAACTTTTTTCATATCTTCTGCAAGTGTAAAGAATTATTTATCATTATCTGAGGATGTGTGAGTGATGTACAGAGGCTACATGTGTTGATTTGTATAGCATATTGTAACGAATTACATCAACTTGACTTTTAGATAAGTGAAAAGAATAGTTTTTAGCTTCACTGCAGCAGATTTGTGTATAATTATCATGATATAGGAAATCCATAAACTCAAGTGTATGGCCATGTGGTTGTCCAGAGAATTTAGTTAAAAATTAGCTGGAAATTATACAGAAGCTGTATTCATACTAGTAATGAGCCTTTGCACGCTACACCATTTAGGAATGTTTGAGTGATTTTTTTTGTGACTGTGCCTCTTTACTTCTAGAAATAGGTTGATATTGTTAATGACTTTGAATATGTGTTGGATTGGCTTGCAATTCCCATTAATCTGGGAAGTTATAATGAATTATAGTTTTTACATTTCCTTTCAGGTAACAAAAAAAGAACTACTGTCAACCGAGGCTCACAGCATCACAGTTAATATTAATGACTCCATGTGCAAAACTCTGTCTATAACTCCTGGGCTAACCCATACTATTGAGTGGGTTACATCACTCGAGGTTTGCGGTGAGGAACTGTCTGACATGACACGTTCAATGCTAGAAGAGGTGAAAGAAAACTGTGTTACCTTGGATGAGTTAGATCCGTATAATAAATGTGAGTATTGTCAAGTATTATTTTTCTAAACCAGGAACTCTCAATTGACAGTCCTGTTTCAATACAAAGTTCCACAAGCTGTTCACTGTTTGTATGTACTAGGTACCCATATCCAGCAATTATATCTTCACCTGCCACCCTACCCATTCATGCATTTTGGTAACCCCTTAAGATTACAAATATGACTATATATCTTTTCCTTCCATATTCTTTTGTGACTTTGTTTACATTGGTTTTGCATTTTTTTTTTTTTTTTTAGGAATACTTAACCTTATGAGATTTTTATTATCACCTTTATTGCAGGGGTGCTACTAACTTTAGTAGATGTTATGTGGGCCCTTGACTCACGCACACATCATGAGGAGATTGATAATTATCTTTCTCAGCTACAGAAACTAGACCCTCTACGTAGCAAATACTATGCAGATATGAGTAAGTGACTGAAACTTCACCTTTGTAAAAGTTAATGATACTGTTCCCTGTTCATTTAGGATTTTTTGTCTTGTATCTCTACAATTTCACATTCTTAAATTGTAGTACACTTGGTAGTAAAAGTTTTTGAATTGCAACTGTGCATACTATATCCCAGCTTCATAGATATTAAATAATTTTGTCTTTATACATTTCAACATTCTTTGGTGCTCAAAGCAAAAATCATTAGCATTATATTATCATTTTAGCTTGGTTGCCACACAGGTAAATTGATAACATTATGTTTTTATAAAAAGGTGAAAAATAAGCATTTTCCTGCAAAATAGTAGCCCAGATAGTTGCAAGGAAGAAGGGATAAAGTGGTAAATGTTTTTATGTGGCACACACATTGGTCTTAAACATTCCCGTTTAGTATTGTTATAAAAGGGTAAACTAAGTTCTGAACACTCATTCATCAGTTATTTAAATGTTGGGAGAAAATTATATAGATTTAGAACATTTTTTGTGACATCCGTAGGTACAGATTGGACTGTCTCATACATTTTGTGGACCACAGTGGCAGATGTGACATAGATATTGGGAAGGAAACAGGACATTGATTATCAATATAAAGATTTTTTACTAAAAAACATTGAGAATTCACTAAAACGTGGGTATTTAATTTTTCTTAATGTTCCTTTCAGAAAGTAAGTTGGCAATGGAGACTGCCCTTAAAGATCATAGGATGACAGCAGAAATTGGAAGTAAATTCAAGCTTTCTGGTAGCAGTCTTACCAGAATTACTTTTAGCCACCTCCTTGCAAACATAAACTTCATTGATTTGAGCTGTAATGATCTCACATCTATATCTCCCTTGAGAAACCTTGTTGCGTGCAGAGTGCTGATCCTGGACGATAACAAGATTTGGAACCTTGCTCCAATATCTACTGTGACTGCTCTTGAAACACTTTCTTTAAAAAACAACAAATTAGAAGATGTAGAGCAGCTGAAAGTGCTACAGATGCTGCCAGCATTAAGAGAACTCTTTATAAACTCCAATCCCATATGTGGAGACGAGAACATTGAAGAGAATGTGAGTAAAGTGTTGCATCGCTTAAAGTCCTTAACTTTACGGTAAGGTAAAATGTTTAGTTTAAAGTTATAGCTGCTAATTATGTAATATATATTTTTTATTTTTGAAGTGATAAATATGAAGAGGTATTAAGTATTTGTTAATGGATACATGAGGATAACTTTAGTTTTTATTAAAGTTAGCACAAAGGCTTTATAAAGTTACATTAGTTTCAATTGAAGAGAAAATCATGAATTACAAGTAACACCTAGATTACGGGAAATTTATACAGCATAATCAGACTTAATTGTTACTTATTAATTCATGATGTATAATTAGTTCAGGGTTCAGGGCAGGTAATTTATTTTGAAG
The DNA here is from genome assembly GCA_032361765.1 of Panulirus inflatus. Classification (NCBI taxonomy): domain Eukaryota; kingdom Metazoa; phylum Arthropoda; class Malacostraca; order Decapoda; family Palinuridae; genus Panulirus; species Panulirus inflatus. The sequence continues at coordinate 10,329 of JAUUDY010080323.1, forward strand.
TACATTTCAAATTGAAGAATTATAATTTTTATCTCTGGAATAAGGGATGAATCTTTGTTTTACTGGGAAGAATAACAAAAAATGAGGGCACCATTACCTATGGATAAATATATCTGTCTACATATCTGATGCCCATTCCCTTTAAGAACACCCTCAGGGGGGGTGGTCATGGCATAAGTCTCCAAAACTGATGAACTCCAGTGCTGTTTCTTAGGCCACTGGCAGAGGGCAACTCTAGTGCAGTGTTGCCAGATGCTCCGAGCATCTGTGTGTGCCTAATATTCCAACATACTGCTTATACCAGATGCTTTCACCTGATGTTCTTACCTGCTGCTACTATATACCAAGGATGAACCTTTGCATTTATAACATGTAAAGAGATGCATCATTCAGGCAAGGTTTGTACAAGTTCATTTATTAAAGTTTACCTGAGCAAGTCACTCTTGCGTAAAACCCTCCTCTGTGATAGCATTTCTTGGCAAAGCCACCACTCCTTTAAGGTGAAAGATAAAGTCAAGATCAGTTAGAAAGAGCAAGGCAATTATTTCTTATGGTGAAAAGATTATTATTTTGGAACTCCATGATGCCTTCTATGGGGCTCCTGCAGCTTCAAGGTGACTTTCCCATCAGGAGCTAGGAAAAGCTGGACTACCTTGTCATGAGACTGCTCATTTTCGTCCATTGACATGATACGGCCTCTTAGCGTAAATACATACAGGAAAAGTCTGGTTACATCAGAAAGGTCTGTTTTTCTTTAGTTAATTTTTTTGTACATCTTTATATGTTGTATTTTAAATATATTTATTTATAATTCCCCCAGGACCAATTTCTGCAAAATTTCCTGGTGTTACCCAGAACCTTTCTAAACTCTTGATGCTCATGGTTAGACTACTTCCAGTGACAGGGAAATGTACTCCTTTGCAGAGGTTGTACTCTCAATGATGCAGCCTCGTCAAAGGTGGCTTTCACTGTGGTGTAAACTTGAGCAGGCAGAGTCCTGTAACACTTGTATTTTATATGTTTGATTATATAATAAATCTATAAAATGACATGTTGTACCCCTAGCCCTAATGTATAATTTAACTTGATATAAAAATATTTTCTTTTGTAGAGAGACAAAGAGCATGTGCCAACGTTTACTTTTGTAAAGAGACTAAGAGCATGTGCCAGACCTAAGTGGTCATTGTTGAACGAGTATAGTGATATCAGCTCAGCTATAATCATCAGAAGAAAACAGAAGCTGGAAAATATGGATTGAACTAACCAGTTTGATTAAGCTTATATTTGAGCAAGTTTCATTAGGCTTATAGGTGAGTGGCTAGAATTATGAAATTCATTTCTTTACCTCTGTTCAAAGTTTCTTGCCATTTAGTTAGAAAACATTTTTCACTGTCCTGGAAGCATATCTATATCTGGTTTAGTAAATGTATAGATTGTATATAAGCAAATGCATATAAAATGTCTTTCTTTTATACTTGTTTACTGCTTCTCACGTGTGCGAGTTAGAACTAGGAACAGAAGAAAGGCCTTTTTTGCACACATCCATTCTCTGTCATGTGTAATATACCAAATCCACAACCAGGCTTACAGACCTTTCCTTGGTTTTCTCCAGCTGCCCTGGGTCAGTCCAGTGACAGCACGTCATCACAGTAAAGGGCATCTTTCCAGTTAACTGTCCTGTGCATGTTCAGGCCTTGAGCACTCAGAATTTTCACTCTTTCCTTGCATCTCCAATTTGATCTGCCTCTCCTCTGTCCCCCTTCCGCTTTTGACACGTATCCTCTTTGTCAACCTCTCCTTGCTCATTCTAATTCCTTTGACTGTAAATCATATCACAATATGGTTAATTTTTTTCCCAATTATGACTGATTAGCAGTCAATAATTAATGACTGTGTACCAGTCTGCCTTATCAATCCTGAAGTTATCCCCTGACAATTTGTACCTCAACTGGCTGCAAGTCATGCACTAACCAGCTCCTATACTGATCTTACGAGTGGAGAGAGATTTTGAGTACAGGATAACGAGATGAAATGGCACATTTGTACTTCACAGGTTGGGAGTGTGAATAATGATTACAAAGGGAAAAAGACATTGGCCTGGAAAACAGTTCTGTAAGACAAATATTAAATCGTGGGTGGCAGGGGAAGTTGATGGCATTACACACAGCACACTTAAGGAAGAACTCATATTGGAACTATTCAGAGCTCTTATGAACTTAAAAATGAGTTCTGAATTGAGAGTATGAGGTGGTGTTTATCATGTTTTCATCTTTACGCACTTTGCCGTTTCCCGTGTAGAGGTAGTGCCTCGTACAGATGGCAACTGTAGAAATAATCAACATATGGCAGTGGTGCTGTTTGCTGTCATATCAACAACTAGGTTTTTCTAAAAGACCATAGCATCTAAGATGTTTTAACATGTTTAATTTACTCCACTCTTACCATCAATCATTTAACATGTTTTTATTGCTTTTTAACACTTTTTGACATGTGTAACATTAATGTAGACACCTTCAGTCTTCATTCAGATGAAAACCTTAAGTTACATTTCCAATAAATCTAGTGCAGTACAGTATATTGCACCTCAACACTTTAAATAATTTTCTGAACCAAACGAGGTCTGGTTCTAAGTCATTCAGATAACCAGGGCTGTAGTGTGTATTCATACATGTACAAAAATCTGATGTTTGTATTTGGTAAACAAACACAATGAAATATTTGAGTCCTATTTCATTACCAATTTCAAAAGAGAACAATCCTCCTCGTAATGCTAAACAGATGTCTAATGAAAGACATCTTTATGGAAATACCATACTACCGTAGCAGTTTTTTAAAGGAGAAATGATAAAGTACATTACAGTATATAAAAAATGAAGAAATAAGATTAATAAGAAAGTGTGAAACATAATGAAAGCTGGAACTGGCAGTTCGTTCCTATCTATCATGGTATAGAAATTTCAGGCGGATTCAAATGGGAAGAGGAATAGAGGAAGACCAAAATGGAGAGATAGAGTGCCATGTGGAAGAGCTTTGGCATTAGCTATCTTGATAGACAGCAAAATTGCACTTAAGATGCAGACAGCAATATATTTCTTGAGAACTGTGAGGGGAAAAGGAAGCACACTCTGGAGTTGCACTGAAGCAATTCAAACATTGTAAACAATGAATTATCACCATTGATGTATTTTAACTTCTTTTATTGTGATGCCAGTAGAAAGACTAGTGAATGGAGATGATTCTTACATAATAATCAGCTTTATGTGCAAACTGACCAATTTTGAAACACTATTGTGAAGGTATTACTGTTACACTGTACTGACACTTAAAGATATAACTTGTTCAAAACTGTATTTCTGATTCCTCCTGCATCAATGGGATCGGAGTTAAAGATATCAAAGACAGACACAATAGTTAAGTGTGAAGATGAAGAAAATTGATGCCAAACGTTACAAGTAAAGAAAGCAACATGTCACAGCCAATACAAACCTTATAAATAGAAGCTAAATCACACCAAATAAGACGTGGCATTACTGATATTAACTTTTAACTTTTGATGAACAATGCCCTAGAAAGTAAAACACGGTTAATTCACAATAGTAATGCCGTGACATAATAATATACCAATTTTGCTCTAAGACATGAAGTTAATTATAATGCATGCTGAAGATTCATTTCAATATTTATTTTGTCCAGTACTGGTTCAAAATAAGGCTTCCCAAGCACTTAGCAATCAGGAAACAAAAATAATTACTTTTCTGCTAAAATATTAAAGCATACCTAAAAATGTTATCATTTTCACTCCTATAACAATCTAATATTCTGACATCCAGCCTTTCATACTCATGATAAAAAAAAAATATACATATTTTAATAGTACAAATGAAAATCTGCTCATGAATGTGGGTAAATATGTGTCGGGGAATATTGTCTATAATATTTCCCTGTTTGAGTACACAAGAAATTCTGAAATTTAAACAGGGTAAGCTGAACACTATAGTGTCAGCATTTGTCTAGACTTACTTTGATTCACACCACTGGCATTAATTACTTTTCAGCTTTAGTCACCAAATAACACACATGTTGATAGTAAGGTGTTACAGTAATAATTTTTAGTCATTGACATCATCCAACCTCAAACTCCCGTCCAGTTGGCTCAGACTTTAGAGACCAGTAGCAATTAGTGACATCACCGTAGCTTACACTCTTGGCCTATTTGCTCTAACTTTCGATGACCAAACATATCTGGGGGACAGAGTGGTACAATATAATTGGCTCACCTGTCTGAGGATTGGCCAAAATTTTCTCATAAACCCATTTTTTTTTAGGCCCTGATGAGCTGAGAAATGTAGGGAAATGATTTATAAGCAATTGGTTGGGTGGATGTCTTTAACTTGATCACAACTTCAGTAAGAAAAAAGTCTGCCTGCAGTATATTTGTTATGGGCAAATGCTGAGGTGACATGTTATAATGAAAGGATCCTTCTGGCATCACAATAGGTACACGTGGATGTTCAGCAAAGAGACTAGATTTTTTCAGTACAGAAACGATTATTTTTTTTCATAAAGAATAAATGCAGCTTTGATTCCTACATTTTGTTTCATTATGAACATAAATCACTTTACTTGATAGCCTACCAAATTGCCAGCGATGCAACTGGGAAAAATATATATACACAATAAAAAGTGGCTAATACAAAAAGTGTAAAGTATTTGATTCACATTACAAATGACAGAACATCACATGAACAAAAAATATAGATTAGCTTTCTCCTATAATACGCCATTATCAGAACCCTCCCCTAAACACATGCCCTGCAGACCTTTGAGTGGTTTCTCCTGACCAATTCACATGCACTCGTTCAGCTCACTGACAGCATGTTACCCCTTGTAAACCACATCGCTGATTTGCTTTACCCTCCTGCATTTTATCCCCTGATAACTCAAAGCATCTTTCATTTCATCCTTCTATCTCTTTCTCAGACTACCCCTGCCTCATGCTTCCTCCACTTCTGACACATATCCTGTTAGTAAATAATTTTTCACTCATTCCTACCATAAGTTTACTACCCCTAATGCATAAATTATTATGATAAATGTGACAATGTTTTTGATCTTACATTGTATATTTACATGCATTTGTTCGTGAGTAATTGTTCCATAATACTGTATATGCCAAGTGGTTAATATTATAACAATTTCAACTTTATGAAGTGAGTTTGTTAAGATGCATTCTACCACCAGTGCTTAAGTGTTTACAACAGTAATCAATGTCTGTTGCCGTTTTTGGTCTTACATTGTCTTTAAGTACATATATTTGTTCATAAATTATTGATAAGCCACATAACAAAGCTCATACCAACTAAAAAAAATTATAATATATATTTTAAGATAAATGATATAGTACTACACAATACTGAACTTGTTTACTGCCTAGAATAATATCATATTTGTTACATGCTTACCTGTTCCATAACTCTGCATTTCATCTGAAAATGTGGTTTGCAGATGTAGATACTAATGGACAATATAATACTAACAAAAAACTTTACAGCAGAATCTGGTGACAACCTATCTTGTTGATGAGGCAACAAGCCCAAGGTATTTCACTCAACAAACAAGTAACCAAAACATGACCAAAGTCACAACTTCTGTTCTTTTATTTCTATTTTCTGCATTTTTTTTACATATGGTGCTTTATTTCAAACAGTTTTCTAATTCCACTGTTAGTATCTGTTTGTGGGTCTTGAAAATCCAAAATGGCAGATAAAGTTGCTGCCAGTAAAGGAATTCTTTTCATTTTTCCAGTATCATTTACAAAAACCATCACTTTTGTTTGATGAGGAGGGCTGGTAGACATATGAACAATCACTAGCCTTGTCTGGGTTAACAAAGACACTTTTATCAACAAAGCAATAGTCTCAATATATCCTCAATTTCTTTTTCTTTCAAATCACACCTCATCACTCAATAATTTAATGTGATAATGTGCAATGCAAACTATCCTTAAGTGATGGTAGCACTTGGGGGAGAAAAAATGGGGGGGAGGGGGATATAGTGCCATGCACAGGATATACTCCCGTTAGGGAAAAACAAAGCATCCACCCATTTGCTTCCGTTCAGCACCTTCACGAACAAGGGATTCATATTGAAAATAAAGCTAAGGTGTATGCATGAATGAGGAGGAATGATCCAATGAACAAGTAGTGGTGGGAGGTTGGATAATATCAGATTCATGCTAATAATAGTAAAAGTATTTCTGATATTCTATTGTTAATGGTGTGTGTATGGGTGGTATGACGATTATTTCTCATTACCAATAAAATTTAGTTCTGACTTTACAATCTATCAGTAAACATTTTAAGCTAGTCTGGACCTGCTGGACCCACACATGAGCTGATTACCCATAATTTTGGCTCACCATAAAAAAATGACCGCATAGCACTGTCATAAATAACAATATATACCAGCGAGTAAACACAACCATGCAGTTGTGATGTATTTCAGGACCATTTCATGTTAATAAATGTATCTGCAATGTTGGGCTATGTACTATTTGGATTCCCCATTCACTTTCTTGTAATGTTCTATAAGATGCTTCTTGTATGCTACCTGGTTAGCCCATAGTTCCGCTGCATGGCCGTTGAGTGGACTGTCATTGTTTGGCTCTGAAGAAGATTTTAAAAGTGCTGTCATAAACACATTTAAAAATATATGTTTAATCATTTAAACAAACTTAAACAAATAAAAACGAAGTCATTACACAAACATTCATTAAGAGTAGGGGCACGGTAGTATCCACACACTTATGAGATGGGACTGGGAAGAGATCATGAAAAGCATTAACACTGTATGTGTGTTTACAAGGAAATTGCACGATGGTATGATTAAGGACTTAGTGTGAGAGCAAGACCACCTGTGACATGGGTAAATAGTGTTGAAGAGTAGTGGAGGGAGAGAAATGGAGAAATGGCTGTATTTCAGGGACACATGTACGGACACCCACTTGATGGGAGTTCCCAAAGGGAATGGGTGTTAGAGACACAGATAAATTTATAGACCCTTGAGCTTCGTTTCACTCAAAACCTGGCCATCCAAATTCCTCTCCGTAATATACTACTTATCTCTTCCTTCTTATCCTAATTACATCCATGCATATTCAGACACTTCAGCCTGAACCTTCAAGGAAGATAAGTACTCTTTGCTTGGCTCCTTCTTGTTCCATCTTTGAGAAATTAAAATGCAAGGAGGAAAGGTTTTCCAGACCCCCTACTCCCATCCCTTTCAGTTACTAACCGTGACATGCAGGGAATATGAAGGTAATATTCTTTTTTCCTTAAGTGTATATTAGAACAATAGAATGTTGCTATTTCTTGTGGTCACCAGTTAAAGAGATGGAGATACACAAATTAAAAAAATATACTTAAACACTTCATAATTAACAGTGATGGACTGGAGCAATTGAACTATTACAAAAAGCTGAGAGACCTTGAGCTATACAGTCTGGAGAGAAGAAACCATTACATAAAGATATAATCTTGGGAACAAATAAAGGGCATAAAAAATAATGTCTAAGATTTGGAAGCCTCTCTCTCTCAAAAAAAAAAAACTATCAAATTAAGAGCTATTAAAGGGAACATACTAAACAGATGGCAGATGAAAATATACAAATATTCAGCAAAGAAATTTAAAAGGCAATTCATTGTAATTTCAGGAGAATCAAGAAAGATTTAATCTTTAAAGAGCAGGTGATGTGCTCTTATCTTAGGTAACAGTAGCCAACATTAACTTATGTTCTTACTTTTCATGCCTCCATTTTGATTAACCAGCTTACTAACTGTACCATATATAGCCGGTATAATACAGTTCATATATATGGTTTATATTGAGAAAACACTTTGTCAAGTGTATAAACCCCCTTGTAACATGGGTTTCAATGGTTCATCTTACAACAAATATGACTCGCAAAACGTGTTCAGAAATGTAAAGGGCTGAAGTTCAGGCCTTGGTGAATAGTATTTCTAAATCTCAATTGTTTTCTACCATTACATTCAAAACAATACATCAGAGCCCTTTAACAACATAAACATATGTTCCACTCTAATATGGAAACCTCGCATAATGAACAAAAAACTTGGGGTGCAGTATGAATGCCTTAGTTGATTTTCTTTGAGCAGCAGTACCATACATAAGATGATCTCATTTGCCCGAGTATAACCATTCACATATTTGGGGTGGCACTTCTTCCAACTCTCTCAACTGTAAATTAATAAAAAGCCTCCCTCCTTATTAACTGTCCTGATATCACTTCACCAGAACAATCTCTTTTCATCTGAAGCAATGTTAATTCCCCCTCTCTATTCTGTAGGTACTCTTTCAGTCACTGCTCTCCAGAGCTGTTTGTGTGTGTAATAGCTCCTAAACCTGGACCCTTGGTATGTTTCTGACTACCGCTTCCCATAGTTTCTGTAAGACCAGCAACATCAAGAATGACTTTTAATATATTCTATTCTTTCCTTGTACAACAAAGCATTGGATTTTATTCTGTCTCTTGGCTTTCCCTTTTCTAAAACGTATCCTCCTCCAAGACATGAGTTTGCGAGCATCTGAGAAAATTACATTTATCCCTGCTGAATATTATTTTTCCTTATACCTATTATCATAACTTTTATCCAATATGAACATGATTAGAGCATGCATGCTCCCAAACCATGTTGGCTACCATAGATATATACAGTAAACATGATATACATAAATACACTCAGGTAAGGTTTAGAAACAAAACAATTATTTACCTCCGAGCAATGATTGAATAGAAAGAAGAATAGACCGCACGTCGTATGAAGCAGACCACTTTTCTTTTAAAATATCGAGGCAGATGTTTCCATGCAGGTCAACATTGGGGTGAAAACAAGACGTAACGAACTTGACTGTTGGGGCTGTGTATGGGTAGCTACTCGGGAACTCCAAAGACAACTTGTATGATAAACCCTCATATACCTGTAGGGTGAAAAATTATTAGCTTTTTAAAGGCTATTACTTTGACGAACAGTTGATGTATATTAGTCTTCATCTTGTTGGAAGAGGTTAAAATTGAATTCCCCTTGAAAAATGAATAATGAATCAGTCAATAAAAAAATGATGAGGCAAATACATCTGTAATTACATCTTTATAAAGCAGATCATTAATTAGGATTAACAAGGGATTACTTATTGGTTCAGTGTCACATCAGTCTTGCATAAGTATCATATCTATATCTCGGATGTCCCTTCCCTCTGGGAACTCCCATCAAGGTGGTGGCCCTCCCCTTACATGCCTCCTTCGCATACACCATTCCACCTATTCTTCCCCAATTTCTCTCCCTCCAGTACTCTTCCACTCTTTCCCCATGTCACAGGTGGTCATCCTCTCACACTAACCCCTTTAATCATTCTATCATACTCTCTCTCCGTAAATGCTCCATCTTGCATTCTTTCCGCATGCATAAACCACCAAAAAGTATTATGTTTAACCCACTTTACCACTCCTTCTGCAAACACATTAAAATACATGCAAATTGTAATAACCCAACAAGCATTAAACAACCTCCCTCCCAACCTAGCACTGAACTGCACTCCACCAGACATACACTCATCTGAAACTACACTCACCAGACCAATGTGGGTTTCTCTTTTTTGTCCGCATCCTGGGTACTACTAATTTCTCAAGCATTACAAACACTGATTCAGCAGACCACAAGACCCCTCAAGCGCCAGAGGCAACCTTCACTTTGAAGATACCGAGCATTTAATCCTCAATTGTCTTGTGCTCACCCCACAAAAAACATGCAAATGCGACCACACTTTTAGACAAGTGAGCATGACCAGGTTCCTAAGTGCTGTGGAAGTCTCACAGAAGGGGATCCAAGGGCAGGAAGGTAAAAGCATACATAGGCTACTATATATATATATATATAATTCATCTACTTATTTATTTATATATAGTAGTGGTGGTATAAATAAATATGTACTAAGTGTACAAACTTAGGTTTACATTACACATTGGTTGAGGGCATGTCTAAACAATTATATCTTGAAGCACAGGGACTTACCGTAGTGGATGGACCTGTGATTGTGCCAATCCACTTAAACAGGTTGTCTCCTTCAGGAAAAGCTGAGACCCCTTTGTCCATGGATAACATTAATGTCATTAGCTCATGTTGAAGTCTGTGGAACATATTTGATATCAGGCTTATGAAACAAGAATACAGTGATATTGGAAAACTATGAATAAGTTTTGGCATGCATAGTTTCAATGATAATAATAACAGAGTTTTCAATAAGTTTAAAATTTAAATATAAAAATTAAAGACTAAAAGAGGGGTAACAGAAAAGAAAAAAAAATAAATTACTGGTAGCAATTACCACTCATATAAATGTTAGGTTTAAGTGCAAATGCTGTATACTCTAACATATTAAATTTTGAAATCCCAATTCTGACAACTCCCAGTATTCATTCGCTTCGCTATCAAACCCTCTTTCAGCTCAGTGAAATGTCACTCGTAATCACAGAAGCTGCCACGCCTCCACCGTGAAGAGATAATGAGGATGCATGGGATTCAGGAAAAGCTAATTCTACTCAACCTCATCCTAGCACACTACTGTAAGTTGGTGACCACCCTCCCTGGCAGATGTACTTCCATTCCGTTCCACCTGGAGGTTAGGTTACCTTTGTCTGGTTGGCCATAAGATATCTGCTCAATAAGTCATCATATAACCCTTATATTGATCATACATATATAAAGGGGCATAGGAGGACCAACAATGAATAAATACAGGTATATCCAATATGAAGCAAAGATAGCCCAAGAAAGCAAATAGGTTTATTTACAATAACGTAAAAAAACATTCTCTTCTCTTGATGGCTCAGTACCTACTTTACTGCTTTGTCTTAAATGTATTAGCTCATTTATTGACTCTTCAACAAAACACTTTCCTAAAACTATCATAGTAATACAGGTCTTTCATTAATAATAACACATTACAAACTCCAATCATAAACGTAAGTACCATAACTGTATAAAATCCATGCACAATATGTGTTTTATTATCTATATTTTTGTCTTGCCACTCTCCTTTATACATGTATTTCATCAACAAATTAATATCCCTGAAAACCCGTTGAATTCTAAAAACAAACAAACTGAGGAGCCTATTGCAGTTACCCACTTCTGTTTATGGACACGATACACACCATACGTAATTTTACGTAAGGGAAAGTTTGCTTTGGTTAAATATAATAATCTTTTTTTGTGCAATTACCTCAGGTGACATATCTATTAAATAACGTCTGAAATCACATAATACTGTTTCACGTAGTGGAATAAATCAGACACGTTCATTTAAACTTTTAGCATTTTTCCTTAGATTAGAGAGAAAAAAATACTGGTTCTTAACCATATCTAGTTTAAAGATTACCTAAAATCTAAATGATCCTCTCAGAATCTTATGTAATGCATGAAGCAGGTAATTCAGTATCACGCTCATCAAACATAAATCGCTATATGAACAGCGCTCCTCTAAAATACTCGATCATTCTGTATCAAATCATAAAATTTAAGTAGTAAACTACCATAAACCAGTGTAAGGTGTGACTATGGGAGGGTCACAGATCTAGACGGCATGTAGAACCTGCTCCCGTTCTTCTCTTAATAACTTCTCGTAGTCCTACGTCCTGAACTAGTACTGTCCATGTGTCAATATTATTTGACCTGAATAATTTAAATTAAAATCTTCACAGACACATACGATATAACACATTCAAATCATATATGTCGACTTGATATATATTAATGGTGACAGCGCACACCTAATGCGATTAAACCTGAAAAGAAACAGTTGATAAAAGGAATAAGAATTAATTTATAAAACTACCTGCCATTGTCAATTAAATGTCTCGTTGGACAATAGGGATTCGCCTATGGCCCTTAGGTGTCCGCCTATGGGCACTCATGCCACACACACACTATCCTACCATGGAGGATAAACCATCAAATATCAATGATTTCAGGGGGGGAGGGATTCACTAACCCTGTTGGCCCTTTATTTAGAGTTCTGGCCTGAAATAAAGTGGCCCCCACACCAGGTCCCTGCTCAGGCAGGACACACCTCCCACTCCTTCGCCTAAATCATGTCAAATGGCCACTCTACATCCCACGGACCTAAGTTCGGCCATATTTAAAGGAAAGGGGGACACATCTGGCCGCCATAGATCCCCCTGTCATTAAGAGATCACAAGCTTTAACAGCTGTTAAAGGTCCCCTTAACTAGGAGGGGGGGCTGGGTGGCGGCAGCCCTTTAAACATGTCTCTTCTCTTACCTCTTCGTCACGGAATGGGAGTCTCGTCCCGCGATGGCGATCTCGCTGTTGCTTTTGCTCGAGCTGGGGGAGGTGGCCGTCCCTGGTGCGATATTTTGCGCCATATTTGCCAAAGTATGAGCGTCGCTGTAGCCAAGCGGTGTGTTTTTCTCCCCAAAGCAAATTCAAATCTGCCATTGGGATCCTGCCAGCCAATCAGCAGCCTCGATCACCATGACGTCATGGTTTAAACTTCCAAAGTGCTTGCACAAATTATAATACACATTTTCTAAGTCACCCTTGATGCTATGATTGATCTATCTTTTATCAAGTCAAAATACACAATTAAACGAAGAGGTTTCAGTATAAAAAAGTGCTACATTAAAGTACGTGGAAATTATGCACGGCACCTTCGGCAATGCATGAAAACGGAAATACCACAAGCAACTAACTGCTTCAGGGGTAAAAATAAGCCATAGTCATCTCCAGAAATTTGATGGTAGAACGTAAAGTTTATTCACTTGATGGAATTTAAGTTTGCTTCCTTCAATTGATGAATACTTTTTTTTCACTGCCTGTTTGAATGAACATTTACCTCCCCCTTTGAATTCATGAATTGTTAAATTATCACCTTTAGAGTCATTAATATCTACTCCCTTGAATTCATGAAGGTTTACTCTCCTTTCTTATGATTGTTCAATCCTATTGATTGTTTATTCTAGATCCTAAGATATTTTTACTCCATAGAGTCATGACTGCTCCCCCACACCGAATTAAAAATAAACCTTTGAAATTTTAAACGACAGTTTGCTCCTTTCAGTCCACAAATGGGCCAGAATGTCTTGTATAATCCAACCCCATAAAAATGGGATAGGTGGATCAATTTGCAAAATCTAATGTAAAAAACTTTGCATATATTCTTTTCTTTAAGATGTGGAACCAAAAAGGCAAGGTGATAACGCACATTTTTGTCAAGTACTTAATTTCAATGTTAACTGTAACGACTGTTCCAATCAGAGGCTTCCTAAAAGCTTCAGCGAGGTAGCGCCAGGAAAGACAACAAAGGCTACATTCGTTCACACTGTCTCTAGCTGGCATGTATAATGCACCGAAACCACAGCTCCCTTTCCACATCCAGGCCCCCCCCCCCATACCTTTCCATGGTTTACCCTCGACG
>JAUUDY010080324.1:2063-14591 GCA_032361765.1 Panulirus inflatus
GAGTATAACGGCTTCGACACGCCAGACTGCAGCTGTACCGAACCCTCTGTTCTCGACAGGCAGCGATGCACGAGTCCGTGTAGTTTCGACCAGATGTGTACCGTGAGCTCGGTGCTCGAGGCGTTCCTCAGGACTTTGATCCGCGACTGTATTATAGAACAGGAAATCAGAGAGAGACAATTGGCCAAACTATGGTCATGTAGTTTGGAGTTCCGTGCCTTAGACTGTCTGAAGAATTATTCATGGATTGATTACATTATCTTTAGTTACCTCAGGACCTATTCGTCTAAGAGAGTCCTGATGTTACCTAGTAACTCTTTCTAAAAGCTCGTACAGCCCAAGGCTGCGCTGCTTCCAGAAGCAGGGAAAAGTAGACACCTTTCGAGTGAGAAGTCGTTCGACGTGACTTTTCACACGTGGTGTAACCTCTTGCAGGCAGAGTCCGGTAACGCTTCAGAAGAAACATTAAAGGTGCTGTTATTAATCGCAAATGTCAGTGTTCGTTGCTTGACGAATTAGGAATACAAGCAAAGGCTACTGTGTTCTTTATGTCATCTTTTTATAACGTATGTCCATGATTGTCCCCCTTTGTCTAAGCTCGGCTCCTGTTATTTACCAACCCTAACTAAATTCGTTAAGCTGATTATCGAAGAGAGGATTGACTGTCCCTAATCTGTTTATTTTACATTCTTAATCTCTTACGTAAAGCAGACGATACTGTTCTGTCTTGCTGTGCTTGACCGGGGGAAGCCACGCGTCTTTAGGACACTAAGTATCTTGTCCCAGATAACAGGCGTGCCCTTGAGTTTCCTGGCGTTGCTTGGTATATCGTTTGGGCCGGGGTGTAGCACTTTCTTCACACAGTTTCCTGCGGAACAGACTCGTGTGGAAGTGCATATATCTTGTGTTGACTTTAAGTCGAGGCTTGTCTCAAGCCCCCACAGCTCTGTTGAAGACCCAAGTTATAATGCCGCTTGTCTCATTAATCAGTCTATTTTAGGTCATATTTCAGGCCGTGCTTCGCAGGTCTTACCTACTATACCTTGCGTCATCAGGTGTAATATTCAGGTCTTTATCCTGTGAGTTCTTGATATTTTCGCCATCCGTTGATTAATCACGTTTCTTGTATACGGGTTGAGCATTAGTTTTAGTGCTCCCGATGTTGACGTCATTAAGTGATACTATAATTATGAAGATATCTGATTACATCTATGTAGTTTGTTAGCGTTCCATGCTTCTTATGGGAGTATATACTGATGGTTGATTCCTGGTTGATTGCCAGGCCTTCTGTATTTTTTCCATATCTGTCGCTCGTGTGTGTTCCAGATAATCTCCTAGTGATTCCAGTCAATGCCAGTCATATATACATTCTATTTAAGTCGCTGTGAGATTGTGAATGATCTACACATTTTTTTTTTTTTTAGCTTGCTGTTTCGCCCACGTTGGTAGTTGATGTAAGCTTGCATTTTCCACGAAGATGAATATAGTGTAAAGGCTTTAAACAATGGCATCGTCGGTTTTTCTTGTCTTGAGGGATCGTAACATCCAACCTCTCACCAACTTTAAAGAGGTATCGTTCACCTTGCTGTGCAGTTTGAAGGAAAGATCATCTGACTCTATCATTCCTAGATCCTTTGCATTTCTCTCTCGACACAAACATTTTTATAGCCGCTGTTTTCTATGAATGTATATACCAGTTGTAGTTTTTCCAGTTTCCCCATACAGAAACAGTTGATGTTTATTTCTATTAAATTGTTTAGCACATTTATTGGTCTCTCGGCAGACATGACTACCTTTCGTCAGTCATTCATAGATGATTTTTTTGTGTGTGTGTGCTTGGAAACGTTTACAAATAATGATACGAGGTGGTGATACGAAGTGGTGGTTGTGTATGCAGACAGCAGAGGTGCAAGTTGTGTTCCCTTAAGTAGCCCGAGTGATAGCTTTGTTTAGAACATTGTGTTGTGATGCGTTTGTTAGGAGGTTCAAGATCCTTTTCCAACTTTACCCACCGTTTCTGATGGATAGACTTTGTTTGCTACATGGACACATTTCCATAGCCTTTTGAAAAGTAATTACGTGGTAGATTTTTAGTTTGCTTGTTCACCAGTGCCTTTGTGATTTCGCTATTGTCCTCGAACGGCTGAGTAATGCATGATTTCTCGTTAAGGCCAAATTGTCCAGCGTAGTCTAATTTGCTTGATGGTGTCTGTCCAGTTAATATATGTTTTGTGACTGTTTGATCGTTGAATTATGTGATTTTCTTTCTGTTGGTCTGATTTTTTTTTCTATATTTTCAATTTAGGTTTCGTATTTCTATCCTCTCCGAGATGACACGTTAGTCTCGCGTCTCTCACTAAAGAATATGAACCACAACGTCTTAGTCGAATTTTACGTAGGTTCCCAAGAGTGTGTGGTCCTGGAGTAGGCAGCATGGGCAGTGTATTTGTAATCCGGTCGTGTCGTCGTAAGACCATCTTTGCGTATCACTGGAGACGTCATTAGGAACATCCTGCCTGAAGATGGTAGTTGGTTCACCAAGTACTGATTCATTTCGTTCTAGTTCTTGACTCTCACCTTTATTGTCATTATGATTAGTGTCTTTTTATGTTCTTAACTGGTTGTACCGGAGGACCTTCACATATGTACTCTGTGTTCCTATTTGTTTCCGTCTGCTGTAAAGAGAATCCCACGCTCGCTTCAGACAGGAGCTGTTATACTTCTTCCTCATTGGGACGTGTGATGTGTGAAATGCTTTTGTGGTCAACCTCTCCTGATGGCCTTTTTGTGTTCTACCACTCAGGAGAGTTCCCCAGTGTACCGCAGTTCATATGACTATTTACTCTCCCGAGAATATGTTTGATGCTGGACGTGAACTGATTAAATTCACACCAGTAGTAGCATGTTTTGTGCCTCGTATCTCTGATTTGTGTATAGTGTGCCAATTCTTCTTTGTGTGAAATGCAGATGGAAAGAATTGTCCTCTTTGGCAGGGATTATTGTACGCCCAAAACTTATCACACAGTCTGACTGACGTGTTCCCTTCTCTTCTGCAACTCCTCGTCTTTATTACTTTCTCTGGAGTTTCACAACTACGGACGGGTGTTTTATCCATCTCCGTCGCTGGTGGTGCAAGTTGCGATCTCTTGAAGCGATAGCATTTTGGTGTCAGGTGTCCAAAAATGTAATGGCAAGATTCTGCGTTCCTCAAAATTTATAAGATTCGTTTATTTACTCATCTGGTAGCAAATGAGCGAGTGTAGTAGCCAAGATGATATGATTTAAAAAGCTTCACGACAATGTTGAGAAATGTGATTAAGTTTCGCTTGGTAGAAGAGTCTTTTGAGAGGCGAGCCAGCCAGATCTACTTTATGTTTACCCATTTTCATCCCTAGTCACCAAGACTGATCAACACCAGGGACCAATCTCCTGACGAACATTTCTATGCATTCCCTACGTGACTATGAGAGGCCACACGGACGTACCATTACTGCATCACAACACCAGTGCTGTAGTAACAGTATTCTACCATTACTACATCATTACACTACTGCTGTAGTAATATTATCTTACCATTATTTCATCATTACATTATTGCTGTAGTAATATTATCCTACCATTACTATATCATTACAACACAGCTGTAGTAGTAGTACCTTACCATTACTGTAACATTACACCATAGCTGTAGTAATTGTATCCTATTATTTTTGTATCATTACACTACTACTGTAGTAATAGTATCCTAGCGTTACATTATCATCTCACCACAGCTGTAGTAATAGTATCCTACCATTGCTGTATAATTACAGCACTACTGTAGTAATAATTTCCTATCAGTACTGTATCATTACACTACTGCTGTAGCAACAGTATCCAACCATTACGGTATCATTACACCACTGCTGTAGTAATAGTATCCTACAATTCGTGTATCATTACGCCACAGCTGTCGTAATATCATCCTACCATTAACGTTTCATTACACCACTGCTGTAGTAATAGTATCCTAAGATTACTGTATTAATACACCACAGCTGTAGTAGTAGTATCTTACCATTACTGTATCATTACACTACTGCTGCAGTAATAGTATCCTACCATTACTGTATCATTTCACCACAGCTGTAGCAATAGTACCCTAAAATTAATGTATCATTACAGCGCAGCTGTATTAACAGTATCCTACCATTACTGTATCAATACACCACTGCTGTCGTGATAGTACCCTACCATTACTGTATCATTACACCACAGCTGTAGTTGTAGTATCTTACCATTACTGTATCATTACACTACTGCTGTAGTAATAGTATCCTACCATTGCTTTATCTTTACACCAGTGCTGTAGTAATAGTATCCTGCCATTACTGTATCATTACACTACTGCTGTAGTAATAGTATACAACCATTACTGTATCATTACACCACAGCTGTAGTGGTATTATCTTACCAATACAGTATCATTACACCATATCTGTAGTAATTGTATCCTATTATTACTGTTTCATTACACCATAGCTGTAGTAATTGTATCCTATTATTACTGTATCATTACACTACTGCTGTAGTAATAGTATCCTACCGTTACATTATCCTCTCTCAACAGCTGTAGTAATAGTATCCTACTATTGCTGTATAATTACATCAATGCTGTAGTAATACTATCCTACCATTACTGTATCATTACATTACTGCTGTAGCAACAGTATTCAGCCATTACTGTATCATTACACAAGTGCTGTAGTAATAGTATCCTACCATTAGTGTATCATTACACTACTGCTGTCGTAATAGTATCCTACCATTAATGTATCATTACACTACTGCTGTCGTAATAGTATCCTAAAATTACTGCATCATTACACCACAGGTGTAGTAGTAGTATCTTAACATTACTGTATCATTACATTACTGCTGTAGTAATAGCATCCTGCCAATACTGTATCATAACACCATAGCTGTAGTAACGGTATCCTACCATTACTGTATCATTATATCACCGCTGTAGTAATACTATCCTTCTGTACTGTCATTACACCACTGCTGTAGTAATAGTATCCTAACATTACTGTATCATTTCACCACGGTTGTAATAATAGTATCCTAATATCAGTCCATTATTACAGCACAACTGTAGTAACAGTATCCTACCATTACTGTATCAATACACCACTGCTGTAATAATAGTATCCTACTACTGCTGTATCATTACACCACAGCTGTAGTAGTAGTATCTTATCATTACTGTATCATTACACCAATGCTGTGGTAATAGTATCCTACCGTTACTGTGTCATTACACCAGCGATGTAGTAATAGCATCCTAAAATTATTGCATTGTTACGCTACTGCTGTAGTAGTAGTATCCTACCATTACTATATCATCACACTACTGCTGTAGTAATAGAATCCTACCATTACTGCATCATTACACCACAGCTGTAGTAGTAGTATCTTACCATTACTCTATCATTACACTACTGCTGCAGTAACAGTGCCCTGCCGTTAGTGTATCTTAACACCACAGCTGTAGTAACAGTATCCTACCATTACTGTATCATTATACCACAGCTGTAGTAACACTATCCTACCATTACACTATCATTACACCACTTCTATAGTAATAGTATCCTACCATTAATGTATCATTATACCATAGCTGTAGTAGTAGTATCTCACCATTAGTGTATCATTACACCATTGCTGTAGTAGTAGTATCCTACCATTACTGTATCATTACATCAGTACTGTAGTAATATCTTACCAATACTGTATCATTACACTACTGCTGTAGTAATAGTATCCTGCCATTACTGTATCATTACACTACTGCTGCAGTAATAGTATCCTACCATTACTGTTTCATTACACCACGGCTGTAGTAGTAGTATCTTACCATTACTGTATCATTACACCACTGCTGTGGTAATAGTATCCTACCATTACTGTATCATTATACCAGCGCTGTAGTAACACTATCCTACCATTACACTATCATCACACCATAGCTGTAGTAACTGTATCCTACTATTACTGTATCATTACAGCACAGCTGTAGTAACAGTAACCTGCTATTACTGTATCAATACACTACTGCTATAGTAATACTATTCTACCATTACTGTATCATTACACTTCTGCTGTAGTAATAGTATCCTACCGTTACTCTATCATTACACCACAGCTGTAGCAGTAGTATCTTACCCTCACTGTATCATTACACTACTGATGTAGTAAAAGTATCCTGCCATTACTCTATCATAACACCACAGCTTTAGTAACAGTATACTATCATTACGTTATCATTATACCACCGTTGTAGTAACACTATCCTACCATTACAATATCGTTACACCACTTCTGAAGTGATAAATATTCTACCATTGCTGTATCATTATACCACAGCTGTAGTAACTGTATCCTACTATTACTGTATCATTACAGCACTGCTTTAGTAACAGCATCCTGCCGTTACTGTATCAATACACTACTGCTGTAGTAATAGTATGCTACCATCACTGTATCATTACACCACAGCTGTAGTAATAGTATCCTGCAATTACTGTATCACTACATCACAGCTGTAGCAATACTATCCTACCATTTCTGTTTCATTACATCACAGCTGTAGTAACAGTATCCTACCATTACTGTATTATTACACCACAGCTGTAGTAACAGTATCCTGCCATTACTGTAACATTACACCACTAGCAACGGAACATGTTATCACTGTTGTTCTACCATTATGGTATCAAACAACAATACACCAACACTGACAGAACACCAGCAAAGGTGTACCAGTATAGTGCTCCTGTTATACAGTCCAGCCCTCACACGACCATGACCATCATAATGACATATATAATGACGATATGAGGCTGGTCTCGTTTACCTCCACAATTCTCTCCGTTCCACTCATTTCTTCCCTCTCCTCTCTTTCTTGATGCTCCAGCCAGCACATAGTGCCCATCACGTGAAAACGCTCTCATTTTCTCCCAAAATTAGATCCTGTCCGTCAGGTGGAGTCAACATTTTCGCCTCTAATGAGGTAGTTTGGAGTGAGGTATTAAGTCCATGAAGAAGGCATCTGGTGGAATTCCCCCACAACATTGGATTGCCTCACCTTGAATTCTGCAGACTCCTGAAGGATAATCTAAGGGGAAGAATTCCGCCCGCATAGTAACGTTGAAACAAGCATATGAGACTATCACAGGTCGTACAGAGCGTATATTGTAGTTTAGGGAGAGGCGCTCCACTAGTCTGAGGCTGAATTTTGAACACAAGAACCTCATTCCACTGTGATTTCAGACACCATCAGTGGTGGAATACCCACGCACACCAAAACTGTGTTGTTCATCTTATCAGAGTGAAGCAATGTGGAGATTCATATTTCTCCTCTAGTTTCACGAGCCAGCAAGGTTAACCATCGATCATTTTCATGAGATCGATCGATACCTCTAGTTTTCTTTGAGCTAATAACTATGACGTAATCGACTTACATTCTCTCAGTATTGCCATTACATGATCGTTTATATATTTCCTTCCCTGTATTCTTTGATTTGCTTATCAATCCTCCTGAGAACCTTAGTGTTTTGAACACTTCACTTACATAGTTCACTTCATTATCCATACATTCCTCATTGCAGAAAGAAACCTATTAATACTCCTGTCTTTCCTCACTCACTGTGCCACAATTGAGAAATTGTGACCAAAGTCATCCCTGTTGGTCAGTTCTCTATACACTGTGTTCTCTTTTATCACTACTAATACGTCGTCAACATAGCTCAGTCACGTGGTTCCTCTCCCTATGTGTCTGTTTCCAGCATTTCTATATAGAGACTGGCAATCACAGCATTCAAGGGACTACTCATGGCCAGTCCCCTGTATTGCCTATATTCATTACCATTAAAAACAAATGCTCCGAAGTTCACTTTTGCTTGTGAGTGTACACAGCTCCGGCACAGATGGGAGCGGTGGCGGGAGCTGGGTACTCTCACACAAAAATGAATTTTGGAACATTTATTTTTAATGGTAATGAATATAGGCAACACAGGGGCTGGCTATGAGTAGTCCCGTGAGTGCTGTTGCTTTTATTATGTTTTTTTCCGATATGCTGGGACGAGGCATATGTATGAAATCTGGCACAAGTTTTATTATGGGTTAAAGTTTCAGGTAGTCAGGGTTTTGTTCAGGAACTTACGTCGTTACGAATGAAAAATGGAAAAGTTGATCCCGACTTCTGGTGGCCGCAGAAAAGTTTCCATGATTTTTTTTTACTGTTTACAAATAACCTGTAAAAGTTGGAAACAAAAATTGGGGCCAGTTTTTGAAAGGTCGTCATGATTTCCGTCTTTTAACGTTTGATGATACTACTTTACTGGCAAACTTGCCTTTCTTCGTAGATTTAAGGGAACTACGGAAGAATATGTTTATGTGAATACAAATGTAACAACAAGTTAACGTATGACTGTCGATCTAACTAACAACACGCAACGACAGTTTGTGTGCACGGGAGCCTGCCTGGAGTTCATTTTTCCTTTATATATACATAGATGGATAACTCTTCCAAGCTATAGTACAAACATTAGTTACTAATACAGCAGAGATCAGTGTATTTCAAGAATAATATTGATACATTATGTATCAGAGTATTTACAAACCCTAAAATGATATAGACACATCAATGTATACCATCAAAAGACTCCACACTTTCCAAAAAATATCATCATTCCTGTTTTTGTTGGGATATAAATGTCGAGAGTGTGGGTGCCTGGAAATGGGTCGGTCACTTTGCTACACTTGGCGCTGGTGGCAGATTCGAGTGAGAAACTGTAGAAGCAAAGTCTCTGAGTTTGGGAGTGTGTGAAAGGGCAAGGATGAGAATGAACGACAATAAAAGCAAGGCTATTTGTTTATCAAGGAAGAGGAAGAGGTTAGCTGGAGAGTGAGTTTGAATAGAGAGAACCTGGAGAAAGTAGAGGGATTTAGATGCCTGGATTTGGATGGCAACGATCGGAACCAAGGGAGCCGAAGTAAGCCAAAAGGCGGATGACGGGGGCCAAGATCCTGGAGCATAGAGGAGTGGGTGGAAAGAGGTGTCTCTGTCTTCAAGGGTAAAGATGAGTATGTCTCATGCCCAGTAGTAATTGCTGTGCTGACTGGATGCTAGTTGTTGGCCCCTGATTAAAACGTTCAAAACATGGTGGTTGCGTTGTGACTAAAATATTTTAGGACAATGTGTGGTATGAGGAGGGTTGATCGAATACGAAATGACAGAGTAAGATAAAGGTATGGTAGTAGGAGGAGTAGGTACGAAACGGATATCGAGGGTATGATGAAATTGTGTGAACGTGTGGAAAGATTGAATAAAGAGAGAATGACTGTGAAGGTATATGTGCCGAAAATGGAGGAAACAAGGAAAAGAATGAACAAAGGAGAAGAAGGAAGGATTGGAGTGGCATATTTTGAGCGTTCGAACACTGAACATCCAGGAGGGAGTGACGCGTGTATGGGATGGAACGAATTAGACTAATGTATCATAAACGAATCAATGTGCTGTGAATGGGCTGAATCAGGGCATAATAAGCAGTTTGAGGGAACCACAGAAATGTCTTTGATACCTGGTTGTGGAGAGGGATGGGTGATGTCTGGTTTCGGTGCACTGTGCATAACTGCTAGAGTATGGGTTTGAGGAAATGAGTCCGTTCTTTCTCTGTTCATGGTGCTTCCTCCCTAACGCAGGAGACTAGTAATTGGAAATACCTGGTTTATAAAAAGGACATATACATAGGTGTATATGTGGGTGAATAAGAATGATGATAACAGAACAATTTTGGGTTACATGATATGTGATAAGCTTGCAAAACAAACTCTTGGATGTGACTGTGCTGAGAGGGGCAGCTAAAACGCGATTTAGATGGAAAGAATGAGTGATGATAGGTTGACAGAGAGGATATGTGCGTAAGTAATGGAAGTGACATGGGAAAAGGATTGACCAAAGTAAAGATAAAAGGATGGAATAAATAAGTTTTTGTGTGTTCAGGAGTGTACGGGGATGTAGCACGGGTTATAAACCAACACCACTGAGTTGTGTTCAGTGTTGTAGCGCAGTGTGATGTACCCAGCAGCTTTGACCATAACTTTCCGTTGGTCACACGTCTGCTGGACATCTCCCCACGTGTTCACCTGCTTGAGAATCTCCAAACGAGTAACCTCACACTGGTCATCTTGACGTGGTCTTAATGGTCGGTTGCCCAGAAATTTCCCCCGTAAATTTCCTCCACACAAAGCGGAATGAAAATAAGGACAACCTCGTGCCAAGCTATCAGCCTATTTTTGAGTTGTTGGTGTGTAGTAGCCATGCTAATCTCGTAGTAAACTTTATATTATTTCTCTTGGGTTACAAATCAATGATAAGACGTGAAAGATAGAGTGAATGGGAACCTCAAACTGAATCTAACACGACAAATGTGCTGTCTTCTTTATAAAGAAAGAAACAATATTTCACAAAAGTTCACCTAAAGCATCTATTTTCAAAGTTCATTTTTCATCAAACCTTTACGTTTCTGCAACTGTTATTTTGCCTACTAGTCGGCGCCTGTGGGACAAAGTATTTAGCTAAATAATTGATTTTCTTATTTCCACTTTATAACTGGAGTTATCGATTCTTTTACAGAAAGAAAACTTTTGCAAATATCGATGATATTCATTCAAATGTTAACCATCACGAGCGAAGATGATA
This sequence comes from Panulirus inflatus, assembly GCA_032361765.1. NCBI lineage: Eukaryota > Metazoa > Arthropoda > Malacostraca > Decapoda > Palinuridae > Panulirus > Panulirus inflatus. The sequence continues at coordinate 12,811 of JAUUDY010080324.1, forward strand.
GTTATCACAGCAGTAAGTCCACTGGGGTTGCAGGAAAGTTCATACCTTAAGTCATCTTGAATTTCCGGCTGTGTTGGGTTGACCAGTCAAGCCCATCAACCTTAACTGGTCCACAGGTGAACAATTCCACCCCTCATTTGCCCTGACTCTACCTTACCTCAGCGTAACGTGACGGAAAGAAAAAATTAACTTCTTCAAAGTTGAATAGGTTAACCCCTGGTGCCGACCACTCAGCTAAACAGCTACTACGTTTAGTAATAATTTTTGTGGCAACTTTGTACAGCAAAAGTGTCTTGGCCGTTTTCAAAGTTTAATTAATGAAGTCTCACTGAGAGTCTAGTCCCGTAGCTTAACACAGTAACGCGCTGACTATCGATAAGAATTTCAGCTAAACTGAGGTTAACTGTTACGGACAGACTGTGATAGGAGGTAAGGGTGAACACAAATGCTTCATCTTATGTCCTTCTCTGGATGACTTTTTTTAGCAAACTATTTTCACAGTGCTACACTGTCTACTTAGTATATACCATTAGCGTATTACCAAGCGATTAAGATATTGCCGGTGAATCCTACTCTTTTAGCACATTTGTAAACAACCTTACTAATGAAGAAACTTAACCACACCAGCAGTACTTCAGTATCACATGAATCGTAACGCTAATGAAAAACAACAACTCCAGAGCAAACAGTCGTAATACATTGCTGCCGAGTACGGGTGAGATATTCAGAATCATAGTTCTTAACAATGAGTTACAAAAATGTACATTTATTGCCGTATTGTACAGATATTTACTGAATGACTGTTAGATCTTAACAGCCACTTAGTTCAACATACCTGCATCTGGGCGCCAAAAGTGTGACCTGTTTTTACAGTTTTGCCAGTGTCCCGGAGCAATGACCGTCCACGATCGTGAAAGATCCAGTCCTCACGGGAGGAAAACAAACTTCACTCTACAGGGTATTTTCTGTGTTTAGATAAGATCTTTAGTGTGGAGGGCTGGCGTAGTACGTCTGCTTCGACTGCAAATCTGTAAAAAGACAGTAAAGAAAAATATTTAACTAAAAGTTTTAATGAACTCGGCCGTGGAGAGCTGAAACTGCTCTTATAACCAACCATTTAAGGTGAAGAACGACTTCATAGGTCAGATAACAGACAGAAGGAGGGAATGATGCTCCTTGGTATAGATTATCATCCCAAATTAAGAATATAATCTTTGCATGAAAGATACGTAGTTATGTGGGCCGCCAGAATGTTCCCTCAGTACAGCCCACACGTGGAGGTAGTTGCCAGGGTGGAGAAGAAAACATATAGTCTCAGGGGGAAAATATTCACCAATACACGTGATGTTTTCTTACCTTTGTAAGTGACAGTGAAGTTACCAGAGAAGAAAAGCACGGGATGAGGCACCTGGGAAGCAGGGGATCATCACACAAAGCAGGAGTCTGGAACACTTGTATCATCCAGCAGGGCAGAAACAGTGTTACCAGGATTTGATGGGAAAGGAAAAATTCCCTTTAGGTAATATAGAGTTTGATGAAATGTTTGACATGAATATCAACGTACATAAAGCACGTACCTTTCTAAACTGGTGAACCCTGCAACTTCCATCTTCCAGTCAACCTAAGTGAGAAGCTTCAACATAGGAATCATCTAAGTTATTCTCTATCGTCTTCTTCATTAAAGACTTCCTCATGAAACTCGGTATGTTTACTGGCAACAATGTTTCCAGCACAATGTTTGAATGACACTAGCTCATTATTTTCTGTAAATGAGAACCATG
>JAUUDY010080434.1:0-14590 GCA_032361765.1 Panulirus inflatus
GCTCCCGGAACTCGAGAGTAATTTGTGATCATGCGTGAAGCCACTGGCGGGGGGGGGGGGGTCCCTCCCAACCCTCCACCCGCGACACCAGCCTCTTGCCTCCCTGCTACACCAACCCTACACCTGCCTTGTGCCTCATTGCTACATCTGCCTACACCTGTCTCCTGCCAACCTGCTGCACCTGCCTCCCTGCTACACCAGCCCTACACCTGCCTTCTGCCACCCTGCTACACCAGCCTACACCTTCCTCCTGCCAACCTGCTTCACCAGCCTACACCTGCGTCCTGCCTCCCTGCTACACCAGAGAATGTGTTCGTGTTGCTATACACGAGAAAGAGCCCGGGTTACTACACCAGGCCTTTACACCAGTCCGCTAAATCACACCCCTACACCAGGATGCTACATCAGTTTATGTTTCCAATTCACTCAATAAACACGGTTCACCATGCAGGTGTATCAGCTTGCCACACCAGTTTACAGCTTCATACCACTACAACTAACGACAAAATTTCGTTATACCAGTACATTGCACCATCTAGTACACAAGGCCTCTATTTCAGCCAGCCACATTCCATCCGCTTCGCCACCCATCCTATAGCACCATCTCACTATATCAACACTACGCCAATCACCTCACCCTTTAGCATCGGCCCACGATATCACTCTTCCACACAGGCCACACATACCGCCTCACACCACCATCCTGCTACACCAAGCTTCTACACTAGGTATACACACCACCACCTACACGAGATTACTACCCATGTCAACCACATCAGTCACTTACACCGGATCATCGCATTCTCCTAGATCATACAGTCATCACGCTAACCCAGTGCACATGTACACTGCATCAGACTACGCCAGTCCATCCCAATGACTAGTACAGCAACCTAAGACAGTGGTGTACTGTAACAGTGCGCTACACCAAGCCATTACACTAGTTCATTATGGTACCCTTCGCAGTCAGCAAGCCGCACCAGCTCACTGCACTGCCTCATTGTAATACCCCATTTTGATTCACTCATCCGCTACATCAACCAGATCCTTCTCAGTCTGCCACCGATACACCAGCCCCTTACACTTGCTCACTACCTCAGCCTCCTACTCCACCCCATCATACCAGTCTACACCTCATTATTGCACCTGTTCGCTACATTAAAAAACAAAAGCATATCACACCAGCTCCGCAAGCCGCCTAGCCATATCAGTTTGTTGCACTAGCCCATCACACTAGCCTAGTGCTTTAACTGCCCTAACTATGTATACCAGCCAATCACAAAAGCCCAGTAAACTCGTCTGAAACACCAGATTAGCAGATCAGCCTTTAATACCAGCCTTTTTCCGAGGACGTGTTATATCAGCCTATTACACCAGCTTCAGCAGTACCCCACTACACCAGCCTGATACACTAGCACCTCATACCGGCCTGCACTGATGATATACTCACCCACTATATCAGTCTGATACATCAGCCCACTGTCCATGTTCGAGGCACCGTTCCTCTACACCAATCGACTATACAAGTCACGTACACCAGTCCGTATAAAGGTCATTCATACCATCCTGCTTCACCAGGCCGCTACATTTCTCGTAGATGAAAGGCAGCAGTGCTGATTAGGTACATCAACTTACTATATCAGTCTTAGACACTACACTAGCCAGCTGCATTTATGTACTACACCAAGCAAGGTACGCCAGCTACAACGGCCAACTACACCAGTAAGCAATGCTAACCTGCTATACCAGCTAACTTCACCAGGCAGCTACACCAACCTCGCAAATAAATCCCCTAAAAAGAATTTCGTTGTTTGACCCTAGATTTGGCGTTCCACCCACGACAGATTCGCAACAACACACCAGCTCTACACCCTACCAATACACTCTACCATGACACCACAACACACCAACACTACAACTACCACTGCACTCTATCATATTCCACAACTACAACCTATCACCCCATTCCTCCATTCCAACCCATCAATACAACCCCACCACCACACCAACAGCTTAATGTCACAGATCCTGGTTATCAGAGCAGTAACCGAAATATGGATGCATGGAGAAAGACTGCAGGTGACTGGTTGTCAGTAGAATTAGGGATGTTATTCTCTGTGTTCATTAAAACTCAAATGTAAACGTTGTTACTTGAAAATTAACGTCGACAGATACGCCTCTTTGTATATCACATTGATAAATACGACCAAAACAATAACTGGTAGAGTATAGTAAAGACACGCAGACACCAAAAAAAGATAATGATAATAGGAGGAAAATTATATTACTTCGAGCGAAGAAGATTAGTCACTCGTAAAGATCATAGAAATTACATTTCTCGGAGATTTTAACGACCCTAACTATATTGATGATTTCTTAACAGGTGAACACAAGAGGAACAAATTTAATGACTTGACAGAAGAGTGTTTTTTACGTCAAATGATTCATGGCCCAATGAGAGGCAAAAATATACTAGATCTGGTCCCTACCATGGATATGTATCCTGATTAGCCTTTGTGAAGCTAGTGAAAAGGTAGGTTACAGTGACCATAGTATCATCTTACTCACTGCAAGTTTCCGTTTAGAGCTTAAAGGAAACGACATGATAATGATGATACCAAATTTTGAATTGGCAGACTGAAATGCATTGTAAATAGATGAAGCATTTTGATGGTTGATACAGTTGAAGAAATATTTGGTGTGATTGGAAAGACGAAATATTTTGCAGAAAAGAAAAAAATGGAGAAATGAGAAAGAAATGCCAGGCTTCATGATCAAAGAAATTAATGATTTAAGTAGACGTAAAGGAAGTATACTTAGGGGAATTTAAAGGACATGATTATCCGCAGGATCTTGGAATGTAAGTAAATATTACAAAAATCTTTAGGAGGAAAATCAGTCGGTATAAGAGAATTTGAAAACAAAATATTCAACAACGTGAAGAAAAAAACGAAAAAGACTTCTTGAAATATCGTAAATGTGAGGGGGAAATACCAGAGATACTAAAGGCCCGTTACCTGCCGATTATGGTTCCTTAACAAACAATAAGAAAGAAAATAACTTCCTTGTTATGGGAGGATTAAATTCAGTGTTCAGTGAAGACATTTCCGGCACACAGAACGTTTTCCAAAAGGAAAGAAAATGAAGAATTAGACTCGCATAGCATTAAAAGCTATAAAGGACTTGAATATTCAGAAAAGAAAATGATATAGAGACTCGTATTAGCCAGCTATGTCTGACAAGAACACTGAAAGACGTAAGCTGGCAAACAGCATTCCCGATCACTGAAAAAAATGCAACGAATTCTTACAAGAAGTAATGCCGAATGACTGGAAGCTCGCCAACATAACACAAATTTACAAAAGAAAAAGATTTGAAATGTGCATCAGAAATTATTGACCTACTAGTTATACTACAGTTTTGGGTACGATATTAGGAACAATGATCAGAGAATAAACTGTTTGATTTTTCGTAGAGGATAAGCAAATAGATTAAAATCAACATGGGTACTGTAATTAAGGATCATATTTGACGAATATACTTGTGTTCATTCGTTATATAGGACTGGAAAAGCACCCTGAGATAACTGGACTTTTAAAAACTATTTCTACTATTGTACCACATAAAAGAGTGTCCGGCGAAAATAAGATCCAACGGCGTAAGCAATTGGCTTTTAGGAAAGAGTGATACTGAAAGGAGAAGCCTCAGACTGTTTCCGCGTGACTTGCAGGGTACCACAGGGTTCAGCCCTGGGTCCCGTACTTTCTTTAACGTCAGTGATCTGGAGTCAACAAGACTCACCATCGGGAATCTCTGAATTCGATGACAGCACTGAATTAAGAAACAGAGCCTAGAAAGAGGAAGATATTTATAATGATCCAAGGAGATTTAACTAAACTGATGCTGTGGTCAGAGACAGCTAACGGGCTTCAGTCTAGACATAAACAATGAATTTTGGCGATGGAGGTATCAAACACGAAAATAATGTTCAGTAAACTATTATCAAAAGTTTAATAAGGAAATACAAACCTTGAAGTGCCTGTCAGCAGTGACCTAATATACGCAAGTAATGCGAAGCTGCAAGTGATGAAGCAAACAGAAAGTCAGCTTTCACTGCTCCTGATTCAAAACCATAACACGAAAAACGTATTGCTTACTGAGTGTAACCACTCCGTTTGGTGACCGAACTTTATGAAAGACGAAAGAAAACTAGAAAAAAATATAAAAAGAGCATCTCAGAAATAGATCTAACGAAAATAGACTAGAGAATCTAAAGTTAGTTCTTTCTTAGAAAAAGGAAAAAGAAAGAAGTAAATTCCAAGACTGCTTAAGTAGATATTTCATGTTTATGACAGTATCACGCAAACAAATTCCATATTAGATACAATCGTGAGAAATAACAGTAAGTAGGTTGGTAAGAAGTTATGCAAATGTAGATAAACCACCACCGATATTGTCATGGTGACGACCATCATTACAGCTGTATGGCGGTGATGATACTAATCACCAGTGAATAACCCTGTTCGAGAATGGCGCTATAATAGGCACGTATTACAACTTCTCTGTCCCTACTCAGTTAAAACGCATCACCCCGAGAGCAACCCGCGGCTAAATTTGTTGAGTGCGTTTTTTTCCCCAATATATCCTTCCACTGCAAACTAATACACTCTCTGCACTGCAAGAGAGAGAACAAAAGATGCCCCGCATGTACTCATACAATTTACCCCGCCAATACAACACAGCAATACAACATGACAATACACCAGTACACCTCATCAAACCGCACAAAGAGACAACACGACAATACAACACAATGATGTACCTCACCACTACAGCTCAATAGTTCACCCCACCAGTGCATCAGCTCAAGACATCCCACCAATACAGCACAACTATATGCCCCACCAATATAACACAATGCACCCCACCAATACAACTCACCCTAATAACATTGCACAACAGTACACCTCACTAATATTGTACAACAGTGCACCCCGCCATTAAAGCACAACAATACAACCCGCCAATACAGCACAGCAATACACCCAACCATTACAATGCAATGCACCTTGCCAATACAGCACAACAATACCACCCACCAATACAGTACATCAATACATCCCCATCAGTTCCACACAACCATACACCCGACCCACACAACATAACCGTAAACCAACAGGTGTTATAAGGTTTCCGGGTGGCGGTAAAACATTGACCTTGAGAACAGTCCTGACCCTGGCAGTCTGAAGGCTTCTAGAATGCCACTACTTGTGGTAACCTTGACTCTTGTTGTGCCAAATAGGATGTTGTCTTTTATGCCACCCCCTCAGCACATATGGGCAGTTAGGGATATGAAGTACCCCACATGATAACGTCGCATCTCACCTCTCTTGTCATCTTGAGTACATAACTGTGATGCTTGTCATTTCTGTGAGCTACAGAGATAACTCTTCTGAATTATTTCCAATTATTGTCAGTATTTCTGGAAATCATTTTGACCCTAGGTACAACTAATGTATAGATAATATTAAGAAAAAAGTGTTGTATGATGGCACTATATACATGTACTAAGAACTGACGCATAATAATGCCATTTAGCGCTGGGCTCAGCCTCTACAAATCACATTAACAGCGAGAAGACCTACATGATCAGGAAGACAGCTGAAATACGATGAAGTTTCATGCTGAGGAAGGTCAGTCTCGTATCACGTCTGGTTGAGAGGACAAGAAAAGAAACGTGACAGGATTATCACATGCATGTCACTACTGGAGCCATATAAACACCGAAAGGTATCATATGGTAAGTGTGGCATCGACACGGAAGTTCATCAAAGTGGGGAGTGTCCATGTGTATGACACAATACTCGTTTACTCACACGTCATTACACCTTAGGTGGACCGAGAGTCTTTCTTAGTGTACTGATGTATTGAGCTGGCGCCCGTACCCACAGCTTTTTATGATTATGCAGGTGACCTACGTCCACTCAAGGAAAATCATGAGCTGAAGATTGATACTTGGCGTTGAAGTATCTGTACGACACTTAGGTTACCCGTCTGACTGTATGATGATAGACAGCTTTGCCATACTATGGAACATTCATTGACTCACAAAGGAGACAACTGCTGATTATGTATTACATGTGACGGATTGTGTCATGCAGAAAATCATTGATAGTGATGTCTACCTGATATCTGCGCAGTACAGTGATCACTGCATCAAATTCTGCGCCACAGTGTGACACGGCAAGGCAGCATCGCGACCTCACACTCTCTCCTTGCAGCTGCTACTGCCACCGAGATGAGTTGTCCTGGCAGACACGGTAGAACACGTTACCTCTCGTTGACCTTGTGTACTCTGAGGTCACCAACACAAGCTATAGCCAGAAAGCTTACAGATGTGTTTGTTGTCAGTGGCAGGTCCTCAGTACCAACACAGGTTCAGTCTGGCATTGTGACCTAAGTTGAGGGCCTATTGACAACTCATAATGAGGCTGACGTCATAATGATACAAGTACAGTATGGTTTCACTCAACAATGAACTAAGAACATAAGTACGTCAGATGATATTGTTATGGTTATACTGTTATTGTTCTTGTCTGACCATTCGAAACGGAGTCTAACAACGAAGGTGTGTATGCCCGCCAACTGTCATAGACACAGTTAAGACTGAGGAGGAACAGGAAGACATTATTCCTAGTATTGTGGCAACAGTGCTCTCCCTGGCTGTGACACAGTGGCCGCGCATCATCATAGTGGGAAAGGAACCAGGCTTAAGAGGCTGAGGAAGGGAGAGAAGCTCGACAATGTTGGGGATATGAATCAGTAACAACATCGATAACGTCCTTCACGAAACTTCAGTTATGAGTAGTTCTTATCATCTACCAAACCACTGGCTGATACAACTGTACCATAACTCGAGGTGTGGTCAGCAAATGCACGTACACCTACACCAGAAAACGAGTTCCTACCTTTTAGGGAAAACGTGCGAGTACAGTGTTAGGTACTCGGTCACAGATCTAGTTCTCTCATACCTGGATCCCCAGCACTGTACTGGGTGAAGCAATACGATTTTTGGTACCAGCGGCAATACCATATGATGTATGTACTATCTCCTACCACACAGGTCTTGGACCTCATCATCAGCCAGACTGGCATGTACTACGGTAAAGCTACTGTCAGAGGAAGTCTGAAGTTTGCTACAGTGAACACAATCTGGGATTGAATCATTAACTATTTTCTTATGACAGTGATAACTATCATCACATGTATGTATAGATCTGAATTATGGTTTTGAATCTTGTATATACCGAGTGTTTTTTGGTTAGTGATATAAGGGTGGGAGTTAACATTTCTGTAAATAGTATCACGTCATTGCGTTCAAAAACAATTTCATTTATTTTGTTATATCTTAGCTACATCACCGAGTTGTTTTTGTTATCATTCTAATGTATATGAGATAATAGGGTGTAATTATTACACAGAAAAAGAACTCACTTGTTGAGTGACATAAGTGCCGTATTATGGTCAGTAATAATTGAAACAGAAAAAATCGACTGTAGTATTTGCCTCTGAATGTTTGTTTCTTGAAGATTTTTTGAAGTTTTAACGAGTAATTAAGAATTTATCCTTACGTGGGATGGACTGGGGAGGAGGGGGTGGTCCCCTGATTCAACATTGCTTTCCACGATGAGGTATATTTTGGGAGAAATAACCCAAAATCCTTAAGGGTGACAAAGTGACATCACCTGATTTAACAATCTTTTCCACGTAGATCAACAAGCAATTGCAAAATGCTTGGCACAACACAAGCTGAGTTCTTTAAAAATTCCTCTAATATATGGCAGAAATAACTAACCAACCAACCAATCCACCATCACAGGACACCATTAAAGTATCCCATCCATTACAGAACATGAGCACTGTTCCTCCACCAGTAAACCAATCATCACACACCCGTGACACACTCAGTGCTATCAGAAGTATCATTTACAACGTCTTTTGCACTATTCATCTTTCGCTTTTCCAGTCGGTGATAACATAGCTGTCAATTCAAAAAGAAAAAAAAAATAGCTATTTCCTTTAACTTCACCTCGTAGGGCTCTGTCACCCCTTCATCCCTGACGCACCTCATACTAATCCTTTGCTCTTCTCTAAAATCTCTTCGTATAGTCCAAAGGGCATCATCTCTTTGGAAACAAACATGGTGTAGGAACTAGATGTCATCCCTCCTTGTATTCTGAAGGAGTGTTCTGAATCTATGTATGCGCTTTTGCTTCTAAGTTTCGCTTTTGTTTAAAAAACAAAACACTACCTTCTCGTATGCGCGCATTCGTGTAGCCTATCTTATGAAGATGAGCATTCTAACTCCTCTGAATAGCGCCCTGTTGCTCTAACTCTCTTATTAATTCAAAAGCCCTTGTAACCCTAAAGATTTCGGAATCCTTAGCCAAAGCGCGTCACCTGGGTCTAATCTTCAAGCTCCTTTCTTTTGGCTTTCATTCCTCCCTCTTTTCCCTTGTGTCTAGAGCTTCCCCCTTAGTCAGTCTCTCTGTGGCTGTTGATGGATCAGACTTCTCCCTCTCTCCCAGCCGACAGTGGTGTGTTTCCATCAGGATTCTCTTCTGTCTACGCCGCTTTTCCTACTGTTTATCATCGATATTCATTGCTCAATAAATAACCACACATACACTTATAAGCTGATGACTCCAACCAACTTTCCTCCAATCATCTTAGATGAATTTCATTTACCTTTCCTTGTTTTACGTCCCATCTCGTTGCAATTACTTCCACAAACTCAAACAAATTTCAGGTGGGGTGCAAGTAGTCTGGTTAACAACTTGCTTATATTATCAAATTTCTCACAAATTCTATTTTTAAAACTTTTCCGTCTTTCTTGATTGTTGTGTAATTACCCTACTCAGGACGGTAAACATACTTGGTATTCTGTAACAGGAGCTTAAACCCAACATAACACAAATTCCTCGCTTCTGAATCGTTGCATCGATTTTATAAAAGGATTAATTCGTCCTTGTATAGACTCTGTACTGCGCTCACACCATTATAGGATCCGTATACTTACCTGAAAATGTCGAATTTAAAGCAGTTCAACTTACCAACTCTATCAGTCTGCCTTCAAAACTCGACCTACCTGCATTACTCCACACTGTCGATTTTCTTTCTTCTGTGGATATTACTTTGGTGTCTGGTCTTGAGAACTAGCCACTTATATGTCTCCACTGTCAGCTACACTACGTAATACTCAACGAACCATTGTGTCACATAATTATTGAGAGACCATTGGAACTCGAGGATGGACCATTGAGATGCAATCCTTCTTCCCCTTACATCGCTAAGCTTTCAAACCCATTAACTTCTCTTGTCTCTCCTAACACCTGCAACTTGTCGCTTATCGAAGAGCAGATGTTGCACTTCCGAATGAAAATCTCCTACACTATTCCTCTCTTTCCCTAAACTCGTTATCGCCAGCCCTTCTTTTATCTTTGAACCAAGGCTTGGCCTCGGTGACGACTCTTGTCCATGTGACTGAAGCTTTCCACACGGGAGATAAATAAAAAGAACGACCACATCACTCCTCTGCCATCCTTATTACCAGCTGGGTTTTCCGGAAGCTGACATCCCAGCCCGTCCTGCATGACGGCAAGTGACTCGCCACCTGAGCGCTGTCCCTCAACACCCAGATCATGACGCTCAGGAATGCGTGACGTATACAAGTGGCTGCTGTAGGGTGTCCACACATGAAGCCCCGAGGTCACACATTCCTCTCGCTGGTACTGTTGGTTTAAATCTGACTGCATTTCCCCCTCCCGGGTTCATCAGGGGAAACAATGCAGTCCTAATACTGCATCGGGAGGCACGTGTATACCATGATATTCAAGAATTTCAGTGACGTTATTCTCCAAAAAATCAGCATTTATTATTATTATCATTATCTTCATTTATTACTATTTCTATATATATAAAGCCATTACAGGAGCGTCGTTGGGATTTGGTTTCTGGGATTCCAAAATATTTGACATCCTATCAAAAGATCTGATTACCTCATCCCTTACTCAGATATAACAGTGATGATGATTGTAAATCAATGTCCAATCAGCGGAGAAATTTTGCTGTGGATCTCACATGTTTGGCAATTGAATCTAAAGTCAATTATAGACTGCTGGAGTAATGTGGTGGTGAGCCCTGGTGTTGCTGCCGTGGTGTGTGGTCACCTGACTGTCTGGTAGGTTCTGCACCCAGGGTCAGGTATAGGTACAGTCAGGTGAAATGATATTTCCTCTCTGTTTCTTTACATTTTCTGACGTCCACATGCATTTTCTTTTCTCTTTGTGTTTACCCTCCCAAGTGCTAACAAACAAAAGTTTATTTAGAATCAGTTCTCACACTGAGGAAGGCGTGTCTTTGTATTCTTTTTCCTTCACAACAAAGTTTAGTCAAACCTGTGTCACACCAGTCACCCAATCTTCATTTAATGCTTGTTTCTCCCATGTCAGTCAAAAGTAGCTTTCCTTTTTACCACAGTTTCATGACCAGTCCTTTGATGAAACTGAATCTATCATCCCACTTTAATTCAAACCTGGTAATTATTGTCTGCTGCATTTTGTCACATCATTTTGCTCAGACCATTTAACTTGAGGTAAAAAGTCTCCTCCTCACTGTCATTTATTTCCTGATCAGACTTGGCAGTGCACAGTGCAACTCTTCTTTGCATATACATTTTCCACATATCAGTCTCGACCCTTATTTGCAGAAGAGGTTTTTGTTTGTTACAGGATCCTCTGCCAACGGCATGTCCACCCCGCCAGACATGGGTAGCCAGCAAGGAGAGTGGGATATGTACACCTAAGTGTGACCACGATGTGCTCTTTCGCCGCACTGACAAACACTTTGCTGAGGTAATTAGTTTGTTATATGATGATGATGTTATTGCTTGAAATGAAGAAAAATAATATAGCCACTTTTTGAACAGCACTGACTTTTATGCATTAAAACAATTTTTTTTGTTTTTGTTTTTTAATGGTAGAATAAGTCATTTAATAGCAAGTAATCCTTTAGTTTTTATTCATGACTTGGTTGAAACATATGGATACCATGCTCTCATTTATTATTTATTTATTATACTTGAGCGCTGTTTCCTGAGTTTGTGAAGTAGAACCAGGAAACAGATGAAGAATGGCCCATCCACCCACATACACATTTATATACATAGATGTCCATACACGCACATATACATACATATACATATCAACATATATACATATACATACACATACACAGACATATACATACATACACCAGTACACGATCATACTTGCTTCCCTTCATCCATTCCCAGTGCCACCCAGCCCTACAGGAAACAGTATCACCAACTCCTGCGTCAGCAAGGTAGCGCCAGAAAAAACAAAGGCCACATTCATTCATACTCAGTCTCCAGCTGCCAGTAAACCTAAACCCTCGATTTAATGGACCCCGATAAACCAGATTTAGGATTTTAAGGACAAATAATAATACAGTACATTAATTAATTATCATAACATTTATTTTTTTTATTTTGCTTTGTCGCTGTCTCTCGCTTTAGCGAGGTAGCGCAAGGAAACAGACGAAAGAATGGCCCAACCCACCCACATACACATGTATATACATACACGTCCACACACGCAAATATACATACCTATATATCTCAATGTATACATATATATACACACAGACATATACATATATACACATGTACATAATTCATACAGTCTGCCTTTATTTATTCCCATCACCACCTCGCCACACATGGAATAAACAACCCCCTCCCCCCAAATGTGTGCGAGGTAGTGCTAGGAAAATACAACAAAGGCCCCATTCGTTCACACTAAGTCTCTCTATATATATATATATATGTCCATGTATGGGTGTTTATGAATAAGTTTATGTGTATATGAGTGGATGGGCCATTCTTTGTCTGTTTCCTGGTGCTACCTCATTGATGCAGGAAACAGCGATTATGTATAGTAAATAATAGAAAATATTTTTTTTCATACACATTTGCCATTTCTCGCATTAGTGAGGTAGCGCCAAGAACAGAGGCCTAAGCCTTAGAGGGAATACTCTCACTTGGCCCCCTTCTCTGTTCCTTCTTTTGGAAAATATAAAAAAAAAAATGAAAGAATATAATATATTTATAGTTTTTCAACTTATATTACTATGAATAAAGCTTGCTTTTCTTACCTTCAGGACGGCATCATAAAGACACTTGTTTCCGGGTGAAACTACTTTCCCTCAGACTCTTAAAACGATTATCTTAGAGTGGATACACTAAATTGTTTAACAATGATACATTATGTCATTAATGTAATCGACAGAAAAGTTAATAAGTATTTGTAGATCATTTATATGTCTTAAATGTGCTTGCTTATATAAGTATAGCTGACTCTGTACTAACTGTAAACAAGTGACAGGGAATGACATAAACTTCAGATTCAAATATGTTTCAGTTACCGAATTTATCATATCAGTATTACAAGTATGAAGTGTCTTGACCAGGGAGGTATATTACCAGTACAACCCGCCTGGGTATCGGGAGGGTTTGTGACATCTGCATAGTGAGCCAACACTTTAGTGGTTGTCAAGTTGCACTCCTCTGAACCAGGTAGCTGTCTTTTCTTTCTACCTCACTAACATTTGGACTACTGGCATTTTGTCTACAAACATACAATCGCTCCTTGTCATATATGACACCTGACAACACTGAACTTGCACAGCTCATTCTTGGTAACTCTAGATTTTCCTGCAGTGAGCACTCTGCGCTAGCCCTGCCTTTTGGCAAAATAGTGGGAGCATTAGATAGAAATAGTAGGTAGGAGCATTAGATAGAAGTAGTCATTAGGAACGTTAGGTAAGATCATCTGCAAATACTGCACAAGAGTTGCCCTCTGCTAGTGGCCTGTTAAGGTGAGGCGCTAAAGGCTAAGAAGTGGCACTAGAGTTCTTTACTTATGCAGGGCCACCCTTTTGAGGAAGTTCCAATTAGAACAGGCATCAAAGATATAGACAGATTGAGATCTAAGTGTAAAAGGAAAACAGACATCACAACAGCTACCTACTCTAATGTTGACACAGTAGCCTGCCAGATGCTGCATGACCTGTGACAGATAGATGACAATGGCCATTCCTGTGCAGCTAAAACCAGAATGATAAAAGTGTAGAAGAAAGTCAACATTGCATTATAGGGGAAAGTAGTCACATTGAGAAAGTTGATCACTTAGGTTTCTCTTGAGTCAGATCTGTGGAGTATTGAACTTGGAGATACAGTTGCTTCAGATGTGAGAGCAGTACTTTATACAAGGATGAATAATACTTTTGAAATTTGAGTAACCACTCAAAGACAGGAAATTTTGGGATCTGAATGAGTATCCCATTTTGTAGACATGGACTTTGTGTTCCATAAAAGAGGATTTCCAAAACTGATTAGATCTAATGATACCATGGTTGAATTATAGGAGAGGGAAAGTTCAAGAGGAGTTTTACCAGAAGACTTTTAAAGTGAGTTTAGGTAATTTTATCCAAATCTGGATGTAAAGTAGTAGTTGAGACAAATAATAGATTGAGCAAGAGAAGATGAAGGTGTGGAAGAATGCAGATCAAAGCCATGATAGGATGATTGAATTAGATTCGTTGCTGGAGCCTGACATTAATTTAGAAAATGAGGGAAAGGGTAAGAAGTTGGAGAAAACCCTGAGGAACATTGACATTGATATGAAAAGTAGAGGTTGAATCATAAACAGTTGTAGAAATGAACTGACTAGAAAACTAGAAATAAGTGAACATATTAAGGGAGGAAAACCAACAGAGGGGAGCTTGTTGATCAGAAATCTATACTATACTCTACATCCTATCAAATTCTTTTAATATATCAACATCATAAGAAATACGTAATTTTGCAAAAACCATACTAATCAGATTTGGTATGGAAAGGAGGTCATGGATAATGTTAGGATCTTTTCTTTGAAAGGAGTTCTGGAGCAAATTATAAATGAAGTAAATGAATGTTATTGTTCATTGTTTTATTATCATAAGGATGGATTCGTATACAGTTTTGAGTAATTTATCTTAACCATATCAAGAAAGGCTACAGCCTCACAGCTCTTCCTATGGGATTTTACATGAAGGAGGATTAGAAAAATATACCATGATGGTAAGAAAAAGAGGCTCCAAATGTAAATGAGCAGTTTTGTTGCCTCCAAGTTTAGACTTGAATAAATTATATCTTGTTGAATACTTGATACTGCATTTCCTTGGTTCCTCCCTATTATCTTGCATGTCTTGTTTCTTAAACTAATCCTACCTTTCTTTGTGTATGTTAATTGACAATTTTCTTTTTGTATCCTCAGCCTGAAGATCTACAATGAATCTTTGCTGACTTCAGCCGAAAAGGCTGAACTTGCTCACCGAAGAATCAACATATTGTATTATCTTGTTCGTACTCCAGCATTCCACGCAGTTACCTACAAACGTATTCATTATTTCTTGACCACTGTTGGAAACAGAATACCATTAGCTCGAACTGTTTGTCATCCATTGCTTG
>JAUUDY010080545.1:2699-14589 GCA_032361765.1 Panulirus inflatus
ATGGGCCAATTATCAAACATGCAATCCTAAGGTATTACAGGCAGGCAGAATATCAAAAATCTGTAAATATCAAAATCAAGTAATGTGGACTTTAGATTTCTACAGATTTAAGAAGCTCTTGCCACAGAACATATTGTAACCCTTTAAGAGTATCATTTAAACCAAATGCAGTTTCTGAATATTTTTTTGTAATGAATGTAAATATATACTATATAAAACAAGCAATAAACATTTACCAAATAACCCAAGCAGACGGTAATGTTAAATGCACTGAACTACATTTCTCAGAAAAAGGGATTTTCTATTACTACCTGTATATCACATGATTCACCAGTGAAGCTGTATCAAGCTCTGAAAAGGGATTTTCAATTACTAACTGTACATCACATGATTCACCAGTGCAGCTGTATCAAGCTCTGAAAAGGGATTTTCAATTACTACCTGTATATCACATGATTCACCTGTGCAGCTGTATCAGGCTCTCATACATGGAGCTCTATATATCTAACATAAGACATCCCACAGTATTAACAGGTGGGCATTACAGAATTTTCTCCATAATCCATGGCTCAAGCAAATTTGTCACAGTACAAACATATACTCACTCTGACTGGAAGCCCAGATCAAATAATTCCTATTCAATTGTGGGAATGAAGTTACTTCAACCACTTAAGGATAATATAAAATGGGTGTTCCTTTTTTATTTTCATGGCAATACAAATAGATTTGAATTACAGTGCTTATATTTTTTGGTCACATCAGCTAGCAAAAATCTTCATAAAAATCTGTGTTAATGGCATGTTTCTAATGCTAAAATATCCAGAGATGCGTAATGACCAAGGAGCTCATAAGATTATGCAAGTACTAATCAAGCAGAGGTAAAGCTATTGTGATATCCTTGGTGTCTGTACCAGAATTCATATCCATTATCAGGTTAAGGCTTACATCCAAGTTTTGTACTGTTATGAGTTTGGATAAACTTTATAATCAGTAATTGATAATGTTTTTATGTTCTCTCTATAAAACTGAGGTATGAATAATTGTTTTCATCCTGACTTTATAAAATCAAGGTAGAGCTATCACAATGCTCTTGATGTCTGCTTTGACATCTCCATTGGTGTTTACATCTGCACTCAATTAAATCTTTACATCCAAATTCAAGCAATGATAAAAGCTGTAATTAGTGTTTACTTGTATTCTTTAATGTATGTATATCACCACTATTTTAATCACTTCACAGCCAGTGGCATGAACAATTCCCTGTAATCTATTACGTTACTGGTAGACCCCCAATATCTAAACATGCAAAGATTCACAAAATGTTCCTTACATGTTACATTGCTTTATATGAAGGATATGGGATGCAACTGTTTCCTGTTAGCAAAACTAAAGCATGCATTAAACTGAAGCCATATCAATTATATCTAAGCATTCTTTATTTCCTTTTCCCAATTGATTTCAATTCATGTAATTTTTTGCACACACATTTACAATGCACATTTTTTTCCTCCTCTCACAACAAGAGGGTTCATGCATAGATTACTAAAATTCAATTGGCTGGCCACTTTCACTCCTTCAAATGATGATATCCAACAGCAAAGTTTAAAATAGTAGCTGAAGTATTTTGCACTTTTGTTTGACCTACACAAATATGAAGCACCTACCACTTATTTGCAATAAAGAGAAAAAAAATAGTTGGAAGAAATTCAAAACAGTAAAGCAAGAAAGCAATAACAATGGAAAAGCAGAAGCGAAGAGAATCAATAAAAGATTGCAGTGAGAAAATAGCTGAAGGATTTTGGACTTTTGTTTGACCTACACAAATATGAAGCACCTACCACTTATTTGCAATAAAGAGAAAGAAAATAAAATAGTTGGAAGAACATTTAAAACAGTAAAGCGAGAAAGCAATAACAATGGAAAAGCAGAAGCGAAGAATCAATAAAAGATTGCAGAGAGAAAATAGGAGTCTTTTAACAATACTGTGGTATCCAAGAATGTGTAAAATACCACCAACTGATGTTGCACTGTAAATACACAAGAGAGAAACCAATGACAGATTTTCTTTACTTTTATCATGGTAATGGTTCCTTGGGTGACAAACATTTCCATAATTTAAATACATGCATTGTACCATCAGCAAACCATGGCATAAAAAGGACTGCCAAAATGTGTCATGTAACAGCACTAAGGTCACTAGCCACATTGACAAATCAACAATGTCAGCCTAACATTTACAAGACTGCATTCTATTAAAAACAGGTCTTCACAAGTGTCCATATTATGCATATAACAACCAACCCATACCATATCCCAACCAGACCATCAACCTATAACAATCGTCTGATACTTATTCCTCCTGTAAAAAGATCTACTCAAGAACAAGATCAAGTAATCAACAATATAGGGAACAGAATGAAAAAAATAATCTTAAATATCTGAAATACTGTAAATTCATGATAAAGACAGTAAACCACTGATGTGCATGGCTTCAGTCCTTTTCTGGTTGGCTGCTATTTGCTTTATTATACTTCTATAAGTTGACATTATTATCACTGTGCCATTATCATTATCATTATAATCATTATTATCTTTAATAGCATTAACATCTTTATGGGACTCCTGCAGCTTCAAGGCTGGGCCACAATCAGAAGCAGGGGAATGACGGATTCCTTTGGAATGAGAAGTTTCTTGACAAGACTGAACTCAAATTTCATCGACTGATAATGATACAGCTTCATTAAAGGTGACTTTTTTACTCATAATGGAACCAAAAGATAGCAACCAATAACACCAACATAAGACACTATCAAGGATCAACTGTTTTTGAAAAAAATTTAATATGGGTGGGGGTGAGGAGCTTCCTTCATTCTAGCGAATTTTAATGCGTGCTTGATGCATTTCAATAACACATTTCTGGTTAAATATATCATGAATGAGATGCAATTAACTTAAGGTGAATAATATTCTAATTATTTCAAACTGAACTCAATCACAGCAGGATAAATCCTATACATAATGCATAAAGTTTGCCTCAAAATGCTTCATTTCCATAGTTCACATGCATAAATCTTTGGATAGCACCTGAATCCTTTAATATGCACTAAAAATTACCACATCGACAGAAAAATATTCCAAGGAACATACGAGTTCCTTACTACCAAAAGCAACTGATTCAGTTTGAAGATGAAAGTTCAAACTAATTTGGTAATAAAACTATGAGGCATGATAAATCACCTCATGAATATTACTTCACTCCAAAGACAGACACCATAAAAAAATTTGCATATGTTTAAGGTGATGGAGCATGCTGATGTCAAGTCTGAACAAGATCTCTAAAATGGGTTATGACATGATTACCATAAAGGTTACTGCACACATGAGAGATTTTCCATCTGACTGAATGATATAAGGTGTCAGACCAGGCTTGACATAACTAGTACATTCTTATCCAAGACTTTATGTGGTGCAGATGAGAAAACTCCTCTTCCCATTATATAAGGCAATCAACACAAAAGTCTCAAACACTGGTGGCCTTAACAAACAGTAGGAACACACATTTCTAGAGCTTTCATTTTCCAGTTTGTCAAAATATGATTTCTTTCCCTACCCACCTAAACCTCAACCTCATCCTAACAAAATGAGAGAGGGGGAAATTGGATGCCCAACACAAGTGCTTCAAAAACAATGAGGAAGGAAGAATTACAGCACAAACCAGTGTCAAGTTTCAGCTAACAGTAAAGGCAGCACTTTATGACTGATGTTTTCAGACATTTGACTGTCCTATCCAGCTCTACATAAAGAAAAAGATGCATGGGAAGTCTCCCTTCACTTACTAAATAAATCATAAAAGATATGTCTTAAATGGCAGATGTTTGTGCTGTGTTGCTGTATCCCTAACTGAAAAGGGAAATGACTTGGGTTAAGATCCTGTTTGTAATAGTCACCAGTAATAACAACTGCAACATCACATTTGAAAGCAATTTTTGCAAACTCAATCAGGAGAGGGAATTCTTCATAGCTCTGTAGGTAGCTCTGTTAATTCCATTATAATATGAACCTATGTAAGTGTTATGATACCCCAACTCATGTTGGGGAGATACCGTTTCACACAGATTCTCTTTTCCTCTCTAATACCTCCATATGAACATGGTAACTTTCATTTCCAAAATGTAACTGACCTGAAATCTGGTAGGTACGTAGATACCATGAATATCTCTCACAAGACTGACATTCAGGGTAGTATTTCCTGTATATCAGGGGTTGGACTACCTTCATCAGTTTGCACCTCCTCGCAAAAACTGAAACTCTAAATAAAACATAACTTAAAAGAGAGCTCAGTATGTTCAGTTATCAATAATCATAAAGCTATATAGTCTATAAGACTGATTTTCTATGACATTTTCATGGATATTTCTCATTATGTATAACAGACACCGATTTTGAAGTTACTCATCCATCTGTATAATTACTGTCTGAATCCTTACCAGAAATACATATCAAATACTTTGATGGTTATTGAATGTCAAAAAACATTAAAATTTACTACTATAGACTTTTCCTCATTTAAAACTATATATCAATTACCAGTGAAAGAATATACTGCTTATCAGGGTATAAATACAGAAACTTAAGAATAAAACAAAATCTTACAGAAAATATAAACAAAGTTAAATACATCTGAAACGAATATGACATTTCATGTATCTGCATGAGGGCTTATGTTCTGTATGCATCCTGTATTCAATAAATAAACTCAACCAAATAAATGATGTCAACATTTAAACCCTTCTGAAGATTAACAATAACTTAAATTCAAAGTAAACAATTCTGTAAATACAACACTCAAAATCCTTCATGGATTTATGTATTTACTTTGAGCAAAATGAAAGACGAATATCTTTTAAGCCAACAAAATCATTGACTTTGGAAAAAAACTGACAATACTTTGTCTACTGTTACTGAGAATTCTACTGACTTTTCCCTCATAAAATAAACAGTAGGAGATTCTATACACATAACAAATATGAGGTGTGGGGAAAATTGGAATCTATAGTCTCAGCACACTGCACAAATGCTATTAACATGAGACAGGTCATTTTAATAGCATAAAACACCTGATAGCTCAATGAAGCCAAAACCAAAGTCGCATATAGGGGCTCCTTTTTCATTGTTCAGCATTATATCTGGAGTAGAAGCTGCAAGGGTCTTTAGATCCCATCTCTTCCATTTTCTCTTTGTGGATTTCTAGCTCAACTGTGATATGCTATATGTCTGTTTGATAATATGCATTACTCTGTTACTTTCATTTTTACTAATTCAACCACACATGTTACAGTTCTGGAGATATCCCATGTGAAAACATGTTAGGTGGTGTTTTGAATCATCATTTACACTTCTGATTGACCAGTCAATATAAACTTCCCTTTCAGGATGTCAAAGAAAGGCTATCAATTACAAGTTTCATTTGACTGTTCTGTCACATTCCTACTACCAACCATGCATACCTCTGAACTCAAGTTTCTCACACATGATTTTATGAGTGCATCATATTTTTTCATGTAATATTGTCTACTTCTGGCAAATTCATACATGATACACCTTTTAATATGTCACTCTTAGGTTCCTGGAGCAAATATTAACAATACATATCAGAAACGACTTGTATCTTACAAATCTGTTGGAAGCATTAGTGACTATAACTTGTTTATATGGAGCTATGATGGGCCATAATCTTACAAAAATTTGAAGAAAGCCATATGAGCTTCCTCTTTGCAATATTCATGCCCTGAATCCAGTGAGTGTTGTAACGTGAAAATTGATTTTTGAATATACAGTATCTCATACAGAGAGAATTAAAGGATTATTTGTGCAGCACTTTGTATAACTGTTCTATGTACTTTTTCTCAGTAAAAACAAGCAAAAAAGCTTATCTATAAGATGAAATTAAATATTCTTTACACTAGTTTCATACACTTGAACAATAACCCTGATATAGCACAATTTTGATCATATAAGCATGGAACACCACATTTTATCAGCTGGATCTGGTCACCAATGGAAGCACTTCCATGGGAGAAGTGAAGTGTTTTCTATTTCTCCCACTGATGGGTCTTTTTATGGAACCAAGTTCACATTACAGCACAATCCATGGTCGGCTGCACATTCTCAAACACAATTCTTCAAAACCCATTCTTTGGCAATTTGTCAAGATTTAATCTATTCCTCTTCCTTATGTCTGTCTTTGTCTCCTGCATGCTCCCTTACTTCTACTGTAACCATTTTGTAAACATGCTCAAGTAACCCTCCTTATTTTCACACATTTCATTTCTTATTGCAGTGAAGTAGAGCATACTTCACTTACACAAAATGACAACCGAACAAACAAGCAAAATTCTTTTAAGAATGTTTCAGGTATTGCTACTGAGTCCTCAACACTATAAGATGCAGAAATGATCAACAACTGAAAAGTGTGAGGAAGCCTATGTGTACCATTTGGCTGTGACAGTATGATAGACACAGACCGTGCTCAATCTATCGCTGTGACAGTATGACAGACATAGACAGTGCTTACTCTATCTCTTTGTAATCACATATTCTCTTTTTCATTACTATTTGCTCTCCTATTCACAAATATCTATGTGCCTATTTCCATGGTGCAAAATTTCATTCAAGTTTTTGTAATAACCTTGCCTGCAACTAAGTTTTCACTTCATGAATCCTACAATCCATATTTTCACTGGGTTTAGCATGTGCTAAACTTTTATAAACCTGACAATAATACAAAAGTTTAAGGATGGATAAATGCTGTTTGTGTACAAGGGAAAAATGAAAAATCAGCTTTCATGCTACTTTGATAATTTTTCATTTTTCTGTTCTTATGAAAAATCATAATCTGTGGTCAAGCAGTTAATATCCACAGTCTTCTCACCAAAGATTCTGATCAGAGTCTGTTTAGATCATATGAATTCTTCATTAAATGATAAATATCATAACCTTCATTGATACTGATTTTACAAATATCACTTACTTTGTACAGCAGCTGCATTCACATTTTAAGACTATTTTCAATGTGCAGACAATGCAGTATATAAAGGTGCAAAAATAGGAGTAATTCTTTGAACACAAACCACAGGATGCAGCTGTTATCATTAACTGCCTGTAAAAGGTATAGCAGCTACACTTCTTTATGTTTAACAACTTCTTAAACCATAAAACATGTGTGATTAACAAATGACAATCTTCACGTTTAAACTCAAAACCTGACTGCATAGATGCTGTATCATCGACCAAATATTCAACAGAGGTCGTACAAAATCAACTGTCAAGAGAAACAATGAAGTTGTAAGTTCCATTTGCCATGACATAAGCAAAATATTTTTTGACAGTTCTCCATTTTAAGATGAAGATTAACATATTTGCATTAAGAAAAGCTAAGAACTTCAGTAATAAATTTTTTAATATACATGTTATATCAACAAAAACTTATTATGTATCTGTCAAATGACTGTGCAAAACAAGGCTTATTCTTGGATGGAAAAGTCATGTCTATCATTCATCCATTCCTAAAAATGGAGCACTGAGGTGGTGTGCACAAGCTTTAAAAGAAAACGAATAAAGAAAGAATCTAAATCAGAAGAATAAAAGACACGAAGGAAGGCAGGAAGTAAGATCTCTAAGAAAAAATGGTGATGATCCATATGGAAAAGAGGTACTTTCTTGGTAAAAGAATGGTCAATTCTCTCATCTCATTCAGATACTCTCTCAGTGTCTTTATTTCCCTTCCCCTTCTGGTCAGACAAGTGAACGTCTCACATAATCTTGAATTCTTCCAGAGATTTTCTAAATACTTTTCTGTTATCCATGTCGAATTGCTTCTTTTCAATGCTGCAGGTTTCATCCTTTTCTATTACCCTCCAAACACATAAATTGCCATTCCTTAATGTGTTTTACATTCTTTACTTATATATGACTAATTTGAAAACACATTCTAGCCTCACTTAAGGAATTCATGATGAGATTGCTTCCTTAAAACAAAACTAATTTACATTTATTTGATTTTGTATAAACTTTCTCCATTTCCTAAACCACTCCTAATTCTTATACTTTTAAATGGAAATTTTAGTTATTCACTCATAACGCACATATCAATTGTAAAGGCTAAGATTTACAATTGCAATTTTCCTGTATATCTTATGAAAAATAATATCATTCTAACTTCATTTTATGTCATAACCATACATTTCCTGTTTGTTACCAATATCCAATGTATGGTCATGAATGACTGACTGAAGTGCAATATTACCTAACCCAATGTAACTTAATCTAATGCATATATAAGCTGGAAGAGGTCAGGTTATATAATGTAGTACCTACTACTGGCACAAGATGACTGACCATTTATCCCCATGCCAAGGTACCATCAAATGATGGGAAAAGTCCTATGATGCTTACCATCTGTACAACAATAACTTTGTTTCACCCAAACTTCCACATCAAATGCTTAGTTAACATAACTGGGCACAAAAGAATGGATAAATGCTTTTTATCATATCTTCATTAAGGAATGAAAAAGTGCTTTTCATTATATCTTCAGGTCTTCACCAATACAAACATATTACCTGTAACTCAGAGGAATGGTCACCAAAGAAGGCCTAATATTCTTAAAATTATTTTGGATGTCAAAATCAAATAACAGTAATGGATAATATAAAAGACTGGTCTGCATAATACATGTATCAATATTCTATACATTTCTTAAAAGAAATCATAGTATGACAGGTGATATCATAATATGAAAACTATAGAGAATATTCTTTTTTAGTACACTAATCCTTTCCAAAAAAAGACTTTATACCCTAACAATAAAAATTTACATTTACCTACACCTAAAGTCATCTATCTTGCAAGTAAAAGTTTTACATCCTTTCTACATCCTTTCTGTATAACCAAACCCCATAAGGTACCCTTTTATTTCTTCATTTCCTTTGTAACTCACCATTATTAAGTCTCTCACTCCAAAGCCAGAAATAAGGTACCTACATCCATCAGGTTGCCTTAAGTGCCATGAAATTTTATCTAAATTCATAATAAGTGTAGGTTGCATATCAATTTCCTTTAAACAACACAAATTCTTCTCTAACGTCTGAAGTATTCAGATTACATTAAAAAATTTTAAGAAGTAATAAGTATGATAAAATAAAAATCATTTATGTGTCTGTCATAAACAGAAAGAAGTTTCAAACAGCATAAAAATAATATAGCAATGGAATTTCTTGTCTCTCAATGACACATGCAGATGGGAGATGTCGAATAACAATAAAATAGCAATGTAATACCTTTTATACTAATACGGGTCTTCAACTCTGTTTTATGGTGCCAAATGTCATGCATATACTCATGTAAAAATATAGGCTTTACAATTCTTCCATAGAACCAGAGTACAATGGAATCTATTCCTTATTTAACAGAATGCCATCAAATCTTCTGCTTATGAAAATGCCATTGACTCAAGCAATTCCTGACACTGGGTGATCTTTGTTCCTAATCTTATATTTTCCTGAATAAATTTCCTTACCCATAATCTTAGATACCTCTCCATTCTCTTCATGAATATCTTCAAGACTGTTGTATTAGAATAAGCCTTGTTTTGAAATCATTCCCTAAATTTTATTAAGCACCATGTAATAAAAATTTGCTTCATCTCATTAACTGAGATTATAATAATGTGAAAAAAACTGCTGAAAATCATGCTGCCCCAGGCACTTCTCACTGTTCATTTCTCCATGGCCAATAACAACCCTAGCATTGCAGATGGAACTTCCAACCTCCATATCAATATCCTCTGCCTTAACAAAAATAAAAATATCAAAACATCTGCTCTCTCATAGATTACTAACTTTATGGCACACTTACTCATATTTCAATCCATAAGCCTATATAGTACATTGTAAGTAACCAATCTGACAGAATATGATTGTGTGAGGCATATCCATCCAAAGGCTGATGCAGCTGAAGACACATGAGGTGAAGAATGAGTGAAGCAAACTGCCACTAGGGATAACATATCAAGTCTTTGTATTAGTATGCATTACCAATCTCCTGGCTTCTGATGTTCTAAAGCATGGTCAGTAAGTTCCATCTGCTCCTACTAAGGCAAAACATGATTATGATGAAGCAATAAAAATGTATTGTTGATGAAAATCCTATATGTCCCCTGTATATTACCACTTGCCCAGGACCGTTTCTCTGATGGCATCAACATACTGTGCAGGAACCCAGTAGATCCAGTAACGTGATGCTTCTGTTGGCCCTAATTGCAGTCCCTAGAATGTATAAAGAATTTAAAGTTTACCAGTAATGTTCTAACTTCTACCAGTGTTAACCTTCCTGCAATCAGTCAATCAATATCCCAAATGAGTCCTTCCCTCCTCATGGTACTACTTCAGCCACCACATGATGTTTAATGATGTCCTCAAGAAAGGTAGATGAATTAAAATTATGGTAAATATATAAAAGTATTTGTGAAAGAGAATGGGTACTAGGTCATTCACAATATATACAAACCAAGCACTTTCTTGGAATTCACAACCCATTCTGCTTTTAGTATGTGCAAATAAATAATGTACCAAGACAGGTAAGGAAGGAGCTAACCAGCTGAAGGCTGGCTAAGAGAACCACGAAGAAAATTAGTATTTTCTTTTGGATCCCTACTTTGCTTCAGTCACTAACTGCTGCCTTAATACAGTGGTAAGTCCAAAGTTACTATAATAAGTACCATGAGGAAGCAAAACTCAATACATTTCTACATGTAGTTATAGTGGATTTGTAGTCAGTAAAATGATACATGGGGGAAGATAAAGATATTCTAAGGCTAATTCAACTGGATATCAAAGTTATACATGAATCTACTTCCACCTCAAAAAAGCATATAATGCCCTCTTCACAAACCATATAGCACCATCATATAAGAGAAGGTAGAAGAAATACATACTAGGACTCTTTAAGAAAACTTAAGAGTTCTACAGGACTCTTTAAGAAAACTTAAGAGTTCTACAACCCACAATCTAAAGGATTAAAGCCAAGTTTGTCCTATATATGCTATGATGAAAAATCACATATCATTCTCGATTTGGTAAAAATCCTTACTACTTTAATAAGACCAAACAGTTTCCAGAAAAATTTACACATCAGAGTAAGTAGCACTCTAACAGGCACAGGTTTGAAGGGCACAAAATATAACAAAAAATTATACAGTATGAACTAATCATGGGAATACTATACATCCAATCACTTAACCTCTGAAGGCACAGTATCAATGTTATGATTATACAATTTTACCTAAGACATCTGTTAAAAGTATAGACATCTGACAAAACTAAAAGAGAAGCTTCATTTTATGAGAAATTTTACTTTAAAAATTTCAAACCATACAGTGATCAGTAATATCAACAAAATCCTTCAACAATGAGTATACATAACCATATATATAACCATGGATCAGGTGTTTACTCTGAAGAATGTATGCGATGAATACTTAGCAAAACAGATGTAATTGTATTTAGCATTTATGGATCTGGTGAAGGCATGTGATAGGGTGGATAGAGATGCTTTGTGGAAGGTTGTAAGAGTATATGGTGTGGGAGGTAAGTTGCTAGAAGCAATGAAAAGTTTTTACCAAGGATGTAAGGCATGTGTTCGAGTAGGAAGAGAGGAAAGTGATTGGTTCCCAGTAAATGTCGGTTTACGGCAGGGGTGCGCGATGTCTCCATTGTTGTTTAATTTCCTTTTGGATTGGGTGGTTAGGGAGGTAAATGGAAAAGTTTTAGAGAGAGGGGCAAGTTTGCAGTCTGTTGTCGATTAGAGGGCTTGGGAAGTGAATCGGTTGTTA
>JAUUDY010080656.1:0-13033 GCA_032361765.1 Panulirus inflatus
AACTGTGCAACCAACATCAGATTTTGAAAATGAGACCAGTGTTTATGATGGCTCAGAAGAGGAAAGTGAAAGTGAAGGTGAAGATTCTTGGAAATCATCTGTTGCTCAGAAGCCGATGGTTTTGTCTAATATGAAGATTCAGATATCTGATTCTGAGGGAGAGGTACTGAAAGTCATTCCTGTGGTTGATTCACAATCTGCACATGATATAGAGCAATTAAAGTGTGTTAAAACTAGTCATTCTCTGAAGCCAGAAAGTTTGCGAGACACTTGTAGACCAGAAAATGATGGTAACACTATGATGTTATCCAGGAAATACATAACATCTCAGTCATCTCTTGTTCCTGTAATGCCCTTAAAAGTTAATGTTACTAACAACTCATTAGAAACCATTTGTTCATCTAGGACATCACCTTCATTAGCTTCTAATCAGTTCTCAGAAAGATCAGAGACTAAAAACTCTTTAAGGAATCCACAGACAAACAGTATTCAGTCAGTGACAGCTTTTTCTCAGGGATCGACAGTAGAACACCAGAACCAGAGGCTCCATGTTTTGCCTTTTGTATCACCAGTTGGACCCACTGGTGTACCGTTACCAAGAACTTCATTATCCCAATCATGGGGAGTACCTCTAAAGACTACATTAGTAAATCGGATATCCAACAGTACAAATGTAATGCAAACACATCAACATTATTTTTCTCACCACGAAAAGCAAAAATCTGTAATAGACTATGAGTTACCTGTTTCACCTAATCCACTCACCATTGTTCCTCCAGCTTTAATTACTAGCTATGCTAACACTTCACCTGGTAACACGATCCTCACTCAGGCTAAGGCTGAAACCCGTTTAGATGATTCAAAATCCACTTATGCAGATAAACCACAAGAAAGAATTGTTGCTCTAACAGCTCAGACTGCTAATGGCCCAGTAACTCGAGTTTTAAGGGTTGTAACACCCTCCATGGAGCACAGTGACCATCCTAAGGAACAGTGTTGCAGAAAAAATAGTAGAGATGAAAAGAAAAATAACACAGTTGAGTCCTTGAGTGAGCAAATCAAAGAATCATGTCTAGAAAATAATATGTTAAAGAAAGTCAAAATGGGTTCTAAAGGTGGGTATTACATGAGACCAAGTTTATCTCTGATGAATGCAATATCAGAAATGAGAAGGAAGTCAGAACTTGATGCTAGGGCTAAAGAAAATGCAAAGAAAAATGCTAAGTATGTTGAGTTACCTGATGGGGAGCCAATTTGCCATCCTCTCATCCTTCCATCTGAAAGGAAAGGAAAAAGTAAGTCAATTAAATCCAAAAAGAGGAGAAAAAAGATAAGAGGTCAAATCAAAAGAGATAGGAAAACGAGAAAGTTTGTGAAAGGAAAGGTGCAGGAGACAGTGGAGCGAAGCAAAGATAACTGTGTTGTGCCAGAAATGGTGGTGGTATGTGTTGGTGGGAAACTTCATGTGTACCGCAGAGATTTAGCTGAGACTTCTACAAAGTAATATATCTAGATGTATTAGACAATTTTTAAAGATGACTACAAAATTACTGTACTGCCTATTTTGATTTTCTCCTACTACTGCCATAAATGTGATTACTATGCAGAGTTTGATGAGTTGATTGTACTATTTCTGACTACATGTTACAGAGGAAGTCACTTACATAGTATTATTTATTGATAGGTGCTTTATATTATATCTAAATTGACATTATAGAGAAAATAAATTATTCAGCTTTCATGATGAAGATAGGATTTCAGATTATTTTTCATTCAGGTTTGGCGGTTGAAATATGTGAGAGCAATGAAATGTCGATCATTCTTACTACTTAGAGTTATTTATAATTGAAAATAAGAAAATTCAGTTAAACTTTCATTTAATATAAAGGTAGCTCACACAGATTAGAGACGCAGCTGGGCCATGGAATATGATGGCTAGTGGAGCAGATTGCATACATTTGAAATAAATATCAACCACCCAGTTTCTCATGTGCCCTCAGTTTCCAGTATAGCCTATACACTTGTGACATGCCATCAGTTTCCAGTATAGCCTATACTAATGTTACTTCAGAATATGGTGAACCACCACAGAAGATTCCCATCTTTCCCCGTTACAAAAATGAAGCTCATTTGAATATTTATGTTCATTTGCATACTATGAGGGAAATTTTAACTGGAAGTCCTGTACTCTTTCCCGAGTATAAAAGGGTGGCTTTGCAGAACCTACTTCACATTCCATGCCCTTAAGGTATTATAGCATCCTCCATCAAGATACCCCCACACACATACATATACTATGTTTATTCTTGTTTACACATGTCTTTTCTTAATTAGCCCCTTTTTGCATCGTGTTTTACTTGCTTTTAGTTTCCTCATTCTATTCTGTTCTATTCCCACCTGATCATAGTTTTGATGTTATACCATAGTATTTATTTGTATACAGTTCATATAAACCTTGTCATGCATTATGGCCAGCAGTATTTCAAGTCATTGAAAAACTCTTTCTAAGCACCATCAGTCATGCCTTTCAAAATTATATTGCTTTTATGTTTTTCATCCTTAGTAGAAGTCCTGCAACTCAGCCATATAAACAAAACCCTGCAGGTGAACACGATTAGCAGTCTCACTTTCCATGATTTTCTGAGATACATTTAACCATTGTTAGCTCATTCACTATTTCTGTTCATTTTCATTTTCCTTTTTGTCCAGTAATTTCAGCCATGTTGTCATAAGTTCTTCCAAGTCTCTTATCAATCACTTAATTTGTATGGTATTTTTCTTGAGTTATGGGATTTAACCATGTTACAGTTAAGATACACTTAACCATTGTTTGACACAGTAGAAACATTGCTAAGAAATGTCTAGCAGCTCAGAAGTACACTAAGCAAAGATTAATTTCCCACAGGAATAAATGCAATAATGATGGGATACATTGTGAACCTAGAGCTATCTGGACATGGAAACTATTGAGATGTTTTGTATGGTATTTATTAGATTCACAGACAGTGACATGGAAAGACTTGCCTTGTGAAACTGACTTTTATGATGAATTTGTTAGGGGGTTAGTATTTGGAGGGAAGATTGTGAAGCAGTCTTTGAACACCTTATCATCAGTGGATGTATGTGCTACACCAGTGGCTTCTAAAGGAGTTGATGGAAGGATGCTTTTGCTGGTTGATGGAGTTTTGATTTTAAGAACTTTTCCAAAGAAGTCTGCACAGTAAACTTCTGCTTCTTCCTGTGAATTAATCACTAGCATTCAGTCAAACCCGCCAGGTCTCTGCAAACGTTGGAGCTCCAGTTTACAGAGGAATATGTCTTATAATTGACTACTACTCTTCTGTTAAGCTGAACACCTACCTTAATCTGTTTGTTGTAAATTGAAATATGTTTTGTTCTCCATTGTGTTTCTCTTCATCATGATGATATGAAGCTGCTTTCATCCAGTTCAACGTAAGCAATTCTTCATATGAGAGATTTTCACAAGGGAGACCAACAAAATACACATTGCCCTCTGCATCCTAACTGACATCCACATCATGTGCAAAGTTTAAAAATTTCCCATGATGACAGTCCTAGCACATCATATAATCAACAGTTGTACACATTGTCTGACTAGACCTTTCTCCAAACTCCCTTAAGTGTTGGGTCGTTGATCTTATTCCACAACTCTTCATGATTTTAACCCTGCTTTAATGCGGTATGAGATTGGAACAAGATTTGTGAGGTTAGGTGTGACTTTCACTTTTTTTTCCTTCAATTATTTTTGGTTTATTATTTGTTTAAATATAATATATAAAAGAGTTTATACAGTATCAAAATATGTTTGTATGAAAATAATGAAATATGTGATTAATAAGGCCGGACAGTTTATTACCTGTGAGTACAGACAGAAGTTTCCAGTTATTGGTAGACTTTATGAAAAATTTGTAGATTTCTGCATGTTGTGAAAGGCTAAGAAATGTCACCACATGAAAATGAAACTGGCTACAAAGTTGCTAAACTAGCAACTATGGTTTAAGGCAGCTGTTCAGGAGACAGATGGGCAGGTGATCTGATACATTAAGAGGGCTCATAAAGAGAATCCAGAATATCGATGCATTGCGTGTTTCAAAACAAAGCTAAATGAAAAATTGCTGGTGCATTCAGCTTCTATTTGAAAGTTTCCCAATATGAAAACTGCATTAAAATGAAAATGCTTTATTTGAAAGTATGCTAAACAATGGTTACTTGTACATATGTCCAAAGAGCTTTTATCAGTCATCAAATGTTTAGAAAACATTTGCTTTAAAGTAGATAAAAGTCCATTTTGGCTCTAAATGTCCAATAGTCCTAGATCATCCAAAATTCAGATGTCCACATATTTATGATTCTTTCCAAAGTGGCAAAGGTTCCAAGGTTTAAATTTAAGGTTTTAGTGGTTTGTGCTTTTCTATTTAGTGGGTTTTGCCCCTATTTTATCCATAAAATAGTATCTAACAAGCATCCATGGATAATGCTGATTGTAGTAGTGAAAGAGGAAGCAGATTATACATGCCATGGAGCAGGAAGTTGAAATGAATCCAAAATTAGATGAGGGTGAATTGATGTATAATGTGAGGGATCATTATGTTGTTGGAAACATGATCCTATGCTATATTAAGAAGAAATGTGATGCTGCAGCAGGTACTTCATCTGTGTAATTGCCAAGTTCAGCCTTTGTCTGCAAGACATGTTAGATGCAGAAACGTGGACGAAATTTGGTTCAGTACAATACATTATTTTTTTTATCGTGTCCCATTCATTTAAGAAGCAGGTATGGTATACATGATTCATGATGATGTGCTTCTTTTACAGTCTCAGGTGCAATTGCTCTATATTTCCTAACAAGTATGTGGTTCCATTACTGCTTTAGGTTGGGCAGAGAAGTATTCTTACAATGCATTCTGAGAATTATCATGTCATAGAATAAATGGGGTATTTTTCCTACATGTATAGCTTATATCACCATGCATAGAGTCTATCATTTCCTTGCTTGAGTTTCTACATTATACTATTAAGATAAAAAGGTGACCTGTAGATAATCTTTTTGGAGTTATGTGTTGGTGTGATTAAGAGTTCAGGAATTTTGGGGAGATGGATAAAAATCAGATATTCTGATGTTTCATTTGTAGTGTTTGCAAACAGTTTTTTTTTTTAGATAGAAAATGCCTTACCTTGAATTTCAAAGTGAAATATAGTATTGCTTTTGAGGTTAACATCAGAATCATAAATGGAAGATACACTTGATTATAACTCTATTAGAGTTAAGTTTTCCCAGATCGCTCTTTAGAAAAATTACTCAAACCTAAAAAAATCAGAAAAATTGATAGGGTTTAATCAAGGTAGTATAAATAATATGGAAGAAATACTGTATTGATCGTTCTTCATTTCAGACCAATGCACTTGATGTATTATTTAGAGATTTTTAAAGATTAGACCATAATTAAACCTTCCCTTGCTTTTTCTCATTATACTTCACGACATTTGCTTAGCGAAAGATTTCGATTTGTAGTTGTTTTCGTTCTATTATTGCCCTGGACTCTTGGTACTTCCTTGATTGCACTCATTCATGGTTTCTCCATTCATCCCCATGCAAGATGAAGGGAGAACTATCATTGTTAAGAACAAAATAGATCTAAGGATGAATCAAAAGTATTTCCTTAGCAGAATCTTAAGGTATGTTTGACATACTTGCATGTTTATTTTTCTGTTTGTCTTTTATTACATTCACATGTATGTGGGGTAGATCAAATGCAAACTGATATACCAGAATTGAGGTCCTGAACCCCAATCCTACAAGCTGACAAAGGACAGGGATACTCAGTTCCCTGAGGTTAGATTTGCCACCCGACCGTTCTTTACCTGCAAGTTACAGGTAAAATTTTGAATATAGACCCATTTATTGACTCCACATATCTTCTATACAACTATGAGCATATGCTCTGATGATAGGAAGTTTGCAACTTTCCTGTAAACTATTAACATCAGCCTGATATGATATTAATTGTAGGATTTCAGAGCACAGGTTTCATAGGATGACAGGACTCTCAAAATTGGGTTAAAACACAACTCTTCCCATTAAAGAATGTGGATATCAAAATTTCAAGTTACCTGTTTAGGTGCAGGACTGACTGTTCTCAAATTTGAGTTCCTTTATATTTAGGCAGGAGTTGATTGCCCACCTTTTCCATGCAGAATGTTTTCTCATTGATTATGAGAAGCATCCTCAGTTTTCCATCGGGAATAAAACATGGGTTTTAAGTCTGGGGCATTTCTTAAATCATACATGAGACACACTAAGGACATGCTTGTTTACTTTCATTTTACATTTCCTCTAGATGGATTCCTTTAATTTTGAAGCTTTATCAACTTTGTGCTGATTTTTCATATAGAGTTACATTTACTGGAGCATTTTACTTGAATAAGACCAATTTTTCAGTTAATGAGTTGTCTAGTCAAAACTTGGACATGTTAGTTGAAATACCCTCAGTTTACTTTTAATAGACTCAAATAGAATAGTTTCAGAACTCATTTTTACTTTTGTTCTTGCCATCTGTATATTTTCAAAATTTCTTTGGACATTTTATATTCTCATTTTATTTTTGTTGATAACTCATTCATTTTTTTTCTCATACAATTCATCTCCTGTATCCATGATTTATCAACATCTACCTCAAGACATTTTTACCATTTACTCTACCAAGAAATGGAGGATTCCTACTGGTTATGTCTTGCTAATGCAGGGTACTGTATACTTCTGTTTTCATTGACTGTTGTTCAATAAATATTTATCTGCTTTAAGCTTTCTGTACATCAGGGGAAGTTATTTTCTACCCTGCATCATAAGCAGATCATACATTCCTTCATTGAAAATGCTTGTCATATGTAAATCCATTGTTGCTGTCTTGTATGCCCCTGAAATCAAATTTAACCAAAATTCTTTTATAATGCATGTCAGATTCTGCAGAAGTGTGGCAAATGAAAAAAAAAAAAATTTTAAAGGACAACAAAACTTGCAGAGTTTAATAGTAGAAAAGAAGAGAAAGTAAGGATAAAAAAGTACTGAGATTGTTTAGGTAGGTGTCAGATCAAGGGCAGATAAGCAATGAAAAAAGTATTGGAAGTGCATGTTGCATTGGATGGTGGCTGTATTGGATTTATCAGTAATTTTTTGTATTTTGATACAAGGATAGTTTTAGCATGTAGCAATTGCTTGTAATTTGTAAGAAATAGGACTTTAGTGAGAGCATGTATAGTATTTACTTGATATTTTTGAAACATTGTTATAATTTATTTGCACATGACTGCAGTAAAGGACTCTGTCATTCATATGTATCTGGATTAAGTAGCTGGACATGAATATGGAAGGGCTTCTATCTTGATGAATGATATACCACTCTCACTAACATTGTTCATCTTGAAGCCTACAGGCATACCCTGTTTAAAGTAAATGGAATGGTCATTAAGTCTGTTATCTTCAACTTACGTGTGAGATGTGGCTAATTACTAGATAGATCCAGTTTAGGACCAGGAATACAGGATTGGGGCTCTCTCGAGATCAAATTGGGACCATTATTGTGATTCTAAAGTTGTTAAAAAGGGTGGAGGGTGGGGACGTTCATATTTATTCCTTTTGTAAAATAAACTATTCTGTATGTGCCCAAACTGCTTACTTTCTAGACAGAGTTCTGTGAAGTCAGTCTTCATTGGGAAAGGTTCTGATATTGCACTCTAAGTCTAATGTTTCAAATCCAAAAACCTTAGGGCCATTCAGATGCTGAACTTTGGATATTGCTGGATTATGGGTATGAGTATTACCTAGGGACGTGATAGCAGATGGAATAAATTAATTTAATTTGTGGAGTTTTATTTTCCAAAAGATTAGTTTTGAATATCAATACAACTGTAGATTTTACTGTACTTATCAAAAATTCTGATAGAGGTAGGTAATTACGTAGAAGTTCAAGTGCTTGAACCACTCATAAACAAGCTTATCAAGGTCGGTCATCCTCACTGCATGCATTGTCCTTTAAGTAATAATTCAAAACAACAAACTGTAGACTGTGGTGACATATGGGTGCATGGGCAGCAATGTACAATTAAAGTAATTAATTTTGCAAACATAAATACCATTTCACAGCATCAGTTCCCTTCCAAGAGCCAGAGTATGTGAGTGAAAAAAGTTTGGAATGCCAGACCAGAAAAGTTAAAGTAGTGAAAGTGATTTGGAAAAGCAACAGAAGCAGTAATTAGTCTCAGTCCTTTGATTCATGATCTGACTTGTGTCTTTGATGATACTGTTCAATAGTTAGATGATGATGATAATAATATTACCCTAGGGTCCCTTTCTTTCGGGTTCTGGTGTTACCTCAGGACCCCAATTCAAGGGTCTCGTGCAGCTTCAAGGCATTGCTGCATCCTGTAGCTGGGAAAGGATGGATGCTTTTGAAGCAAGAAGCCATTTTTCTTTGACAGCCTCACCAAATGCACTTGCAGTGTAACCTCAAAAAGTTTAAGTCCAGTAGCATGTTATTGCTGAATATTAGGGTTGGTTATGGTTCAAATGAAAAGGATTTATCATCTCATTAATTCTGAGTCAGATATTCAGCCCAGTTTGATTAGGTGTGCAGTCAACCTTGCATGTGATTATTAGGTTTTGTTATCTTTGGGTTAATATGAAGAGGGTAAAAAATAGCAACATCCTGGTGTCATTCTTTACTGCATTTGCTGATGAGAAGCTCGACATGAATTTTGTCCCCAATATTAGCAGTTAGTATTAGGGTCAAGGTAAGTTCAAATTAGCACTTCATTTGTTAATTTTCCATCTGTATCATATAAACTTGCTCTAGTACCAATGAGACAGTAGAAAGTTATATGTTTTTATGTAAACTTGTGACCATCAAGTGTGTTACTATACCTTCCTCAGCTGTACAGTCAACAGACCAAGAATGTTTTCTTGTACAGGATTAGGTTGTGTGTAAGAATCACTTCTGAAGGAAATATAAGATGATTTTGGAAATTCCGCTGCCTTGTAACTATGTAACTTAATTGCACCAATTGCCATGGGTTACTTTAATAGATAGATTAGCTTTAACTTAAACAGGACCCTGCAATCTTATAAGGTTGTATAGTTTACAGCTGACTGATGAAGTGTCACAATTTGTTCCTCCATTGCTGGTTCTTTTAGCATTTGCGTAGCAGTTCAATTTAATTGTGAAAGTGTGTGAAGTACAATGAAAAATGTTTTTAAGTTACAAATGAATTTTAGCTGTTATTATGATGATAAGACTTTAATGCATGTACTGGTATATATTTGGATCTTAATTGATGAATCTTTATTTACCACATGTTTTGTTCTATTTTGGTTTGTTAGATTTGAATTCCCATTTTTATGGTGGTGGATCACATGCATGTTACCTGTCAGTTCAGTTATATAGAATCCATGTTCTTTGTGCTAAAGTGAACTTGGGCCATTTACACTTCCGACATCACACAAAATGACTCCAGTACATTTGAATATAAATCATTACTGTGGTATTCTCATTAGAAAAACCTCTTACAGTAAACAATACACTCATTGCATGTCTATTTCTTTTGCAATCTACCTTTACTCTCTGTGCCTTAAACTATACCTCTCCTATATCTTGACTGACCTATCATCTATCATGCATCCTTAATGGTCAATGATTTCTTGATGTTACATACCTTTCTAATATCTTTATTCAAGTATTCTGTACATGCTCATAATTCCAGCTATACTACAAACTTATGCACATGTACTTCTCATAAGTTTTACCTATTTGGATCTAGGGAAACTTAAGGTTTCTTTTCCATGCACCAGAGGCGGAACAAACATACTTATACAAGCCTCTGGCACACACTACATATGAATGTTTTCTATTCACAAGTTGAGTGCTCCTCCAGATGTTCTTCCCTGCCTGGATCTATTCTCAGCTTTAGTTTTCCTGGTACTATCCTTAATTTAAGATCATCAGTACTTGGTCTGTTTAACAAATTTAGTGACATCTTCATTCTTATTCATATTGCACTAACAAATCATATCTTTCAAAGCCTAGAATAATAGTTTTACTTTCATTTACTTCAATAATCCTTCTGCTGAACATAAGTGATTTGTTTCATACAAAATCTGATTCACCTTTTAGAATGGTATAAATCTGCTCACAATAACTGCGATGACCATAATGTTCCATCAAGGTTTATCAGTTCAGTACACTTTAATAACCTCACCTCACTCTTATCTCGCATAATGTTCTTACCAGAAAAACAAACAACCATGATGACATTACTAAGCCTTGAAGTACCTCCACTTTCATTTACCCCTTGATTAAACCACCATATACTTTTATACAATTGTTATTTCCGATTTAAAAGCCCATAACAGCATTCACAAGTCAGCCATGTACTATGGTCAGAAATTCTTTTCCAATGAAATTTATTATATCCCTTTTCTACCATAATTCTGTAACCACTGCTTACATCTTTTTTATCTTGGACTTTCTTTACTACAGGCCAAAGTGTAAAATACGATGTCTCCCTCTAAAATCCATCTTGTTCATGTACAAGGCTTTTACTAGGTGTTTGAACAAGGTTTATTATAGCTTACTTTATGGCTTGCCACTTATGCCAAGAATATTTATTCCTCCATAGTCCTTTTACTAATTTTGAAACCACTTTATGTAGGGATTGGTCACATCCTTTGTCCAGTCATCAGGTACATGACCACTTTTTATTGTACTTTAATACTAATTATAGCCATCTAGCAGCATTTTCACCTTCATTCTTCCCTGCATCAGTTAGATTCATCGATAATCCTAGGTTTTTTTAGTGCACATAATTCCATAAAACCGTAGGATTTTTAGTTTTCATGTGCATACTTATCCTCACACTCTCCTAACACACCTTTAATTCTGTTGTTTCATAATCCACATCTCATTTTATTGTCATCCTTGAGCAGTTCTTTAAAACTTTGGACCCAGCCAGTTTTTTATGTACCCTGCTGAGGAGGTGGGGCATTTTTTCACATTTTTCAAAAATTGTAAATTTATTTTTATACTCAGTGAAAATATAACAAAAGAAACTTCAAACCCGTTCTCTTTTTATTGTCATAGATTATAGGACAGAATTATAATGTAAAACATTTATACTATTGTAAATGTTTGTTCTTTGGAAAAATAATGTTCCATGATACTTCATCTGTAATTATGTGATTATTTATGGTGCCTATTTAATAATGTATCAGATGAAAAAGTGTTCTCAGGTTGGAGAACTGATACAAGCATTTAATGGACATTTTATGAAAAGTCATATTGCTGCTTTTGTTTGAAAACTCTTGGGATCAAGGTCAGTATAATGTAACTTCAGTCTTTGCATTGGTATCTTCTTTTTCTTCCCGTACGTATGCCACTAGTTAAACACATATGACATACCATGGTTTTTGAATTTCTTTGCTGTAAAAGGTATATGGACAGGAAGGTGATTCTTAAGTATGCCTGCCATTACATCAGTTTCAGTATCATAATACTGTATATGTATATTCATACTTGATCACCATCTCCAGCATTAGCAAGGTAGTGCCAAGAAACAGACGAAGAAAGACATCCACTCACGTACACATACACCATATATACTGGTCTATAAGTCTACCTCGTTTATAGGTCACCCTTGGGTTTGGCCAAGAAAACTTTTATTTAAGGTATGCCTTGTGTATAGGTTGACCCAAGTTTTTGAAGGTAATGGAACAACAAATTGTGGTAATAAAGCACCATATTTTATGGCATATAAAACTCATTTCAGAAAATCCTCACAAAACACACTACATCCTATAAACAGGTTGACTGAGCTTGAAACACCATTACCTGATATCACTTCCCATTTTGCCTGCTTCACTGATGTTCCCATTTGCTCTCTTGTCTTTTGTGTATTACATGCCTTCTTGCAAAACATCTTTTACTTCTCCCTAAAGTTTAATAATACTCTCTCACTTCTCCCTAAAGTTTAATGATACTCTCTCATTTGCCCTCTTTTCAACCCCTGCATCTCTCTCTTGACCTCCTGCTGCTTTCTCTTACACAAAGCCCAATTATTTGCACTCCTTTTTTGTAAGCATTGACCAAATGCCTATCTCCTATCTTTCACCAGCAATTTTACTTCCTCATCCCACCACTCACAACCCATTCTAATCTGACCAGCTCCCACCTTTTGCATACCACATGCTATCACTGCCTCTGTAAATACTTCCCATTCCTAAGCCACTCCCCTCTTCATTTGCTCTCACCTTCTGCCATTCTACCCTCAATCTCTGCTGGTATTTCTTCACACGGATCTTCTTTCCAAGCTTATGTTCTCTCACCACTCTCTTCTTCCTGATATTGTTTCCCTATTTTCGAAAACCTCAACAAATCTTCACCCTTGTCTCCACAAGATAATGATCAGACATCCCACTAGCTGCCTGTCTCAGCACATTTACATCCAAAAGTCTCTCTTTATACACACCTATCAATTAGTATGTAATCAAATAATGCCCCTTAACCATCTTTCCTGTTCACATACATATACTTGGGTAAATATATTTTTAAACCAAGTATTCCCTATCACGTCATTTTTCAGCACACAACTCCATAAGCTCTTCACCATTTCTGTTCATCACACTGAGTACCCCATGCAAACCAATTATACCCCCAACTGCCACAGTACTTACCTTCGCATTTAAATCACCCATCACTGATACTCAGTCTTTTGCACCAAAATTGATGTCACTCACTCAGCTGCTCCCAAAACTCTTGCCTTTCGTGATCTTTCTTCTCACACATTCAGACACCCCAATCTGAGCCTTCGAGGAGGATGAGCACTCCCCGCCCAACTCCTTGCTTCCTCCTTTAGAAATTAAAGGAAGGGGGTTTTCAATACCCCCCCCCCCCCCTCCCTTAAAGTCGCCTTCTACGACATGCGAGGAATGGGGAGGTAGAGTTCTTTCTCCCCTATATATATATTA
>JAUUDY010080767.1:0-14584 GCA_032361765.1 Panulirus inflatus
AGTAGTTTGATAATTATAGCAGTATTTCTTGCTGGATGTTTATCTTTACAGGATACCAAGACTGCCTTTGTAATGATTTTCACCGGTATGAGTGTTGCTGTTCACTGCAGCCTCTTCTATTATGTATGACCGTGCAAAGTAGTATTGTGAACACACTTGATTTCATTGTTCACTGGAGTGCAAGGATAGTTCGCAAGTATTTTTAGTAAGGGAAAACTTGAATGAAAACCCTGACTTTGTTAAGGGCGCTGCTAAATATTTTTACTGCTGTGCTTTTCTGACCTACTATGCATGTGCAAGTAGCTTCTGATATTACCCTTGCTATCTTAACTGTACTTGTATACCTACGTGTAATGTTTTATGTAATGGTTAACTCTTTTTCACATATGCACTTGTCAGTTTTTACCCCTGGTCAACTTCATCGGCCTCTTCGGCCTCATCACTGAGAGGTATGTAGTGTAAGTAGAAAGTTGTTGTTTAAGTACAAGGCCATCTGTATTCCACTTCAAATACTCCTGTGCTAAAAGTAGTTTTGATGAAGTAATTTCTTTTTGTTATTGTTTGTGAACTGGAAAAATTGGGATTGAAGTTTCTTACCCACCTATCCAACCTCAGTTGACTTTTGATTGTGTATCATCTGAATCATGCTTGGAAATACAATGGTGCAGTTGATGAAGCAGTCATTGTAGAAGAATTTCGAAGGGCTGATTGGTAACTTCTGTTTGGTGACGTGGCAGGTTAAGGGTGTCTTTCCAGTCTACAATGTGTCTGAGGAATGAGGCTTTCATAATAAGTATTTTATAATCCATTAAATGTTTACCTCTGAACTTTTTATCTTCATTACTAAGGCTATTATTTTTGTTCTAGCAAAAACAATCGTAGCCATCACGGAATGCAGCGAGCTCCATCTTTAGACTCTGCCACCCACCGAGACCTCCCACTTTCACCCATAACACGGATACAAAGCACTCAGAGTGACAGGTTAGTAGTGAAGGGATGGAAGTAATTAAAGTTTGGAAGAATATGACTAGAACTGTCCAGGTGACAATACATATACAAGCATTATTTTTTCTGCATCCATTTGTCAGAAACAGCCATGGACTGCTTTGAATTTTACTAAAGATTGAAATTGCAACCATTATTTCCTAGTGGTTCCTTGGAATTATGATACCAGCACATTTCTCTCATTTTATGTGTTGAATTATGTAATTCTGAATTATTTTTGCTTTCAAGCCTGAACTTCAGAGTTTGCTTGTTCTACATCTCAGGGGCTTGGCGTTATTAAATGGTAATGAACCTGGAAATAAAAATGTAAAAGATAATGTAAGCTTGCTCAGATAAGTTAGTTTTTACAATTTCAGAGTCCCTCTGGCGAGTACACTCTCGTTCTGGCAGGATTTTCTTTTTTAAAGCTTTAGTCATGGGTAGAATTCCATATTGCAACAAGGCCTAAATTAAGATGTGAAGGTTAATGACAGGGAAAATAAGGGAAGAGGTAATTTGGCCCTAATTTGAATATGGAAAGGATTAGATAGATGAAAAAATAAAGAGGAAAAGGAAAATTGATATAAGACGTTTAGAAGAAACAGAAAACCTGCCTTTTAAAGACAGACCAATTACACGAGACATGAGAAGGTGAAAGGTCAAGAGCTTAATGTTGTAGGAAAAGAGACAAACATCACAGTGGTATGCCCTTGCAGCTAATGGTGGGGGCACAAAAGCTTATAGGAGCCAAAACAAGAATATCTAGTGAAGGTGAAAACCCCACTTAACAAAGTCTTCTTTAGTATAAGTATTATTTGGTACATGTGCCTAATTTCTGACAGATAGCAGTTCATACTCTTGGTATTTTGTGCATTATGAACTTTTTTTGTAAGGGTAATAGATATGTTTGAAAACCTCAGGGTAAGGACTTGTTTGTACTGAATTCTAATTTGGGGTTGAGATATATGTAGGGGGACATTAAGGCCTGTAAATAAGTAATTGATTTTTACTCTTTCAGAAGACTCTGTGTTTATGTGATTCGTGTTTATTGGGTATCTGTTGGCTTTGGGAAGCATTATGAGATATTTTTTATGATTATTTCAAGTTTAGAAGCATTTCATTATGTCATATTTCAGTTTTAGAACAAAAAGGTTTTGGGGCCAAAAGAATCCCTGAACATGCAATATTCGCTGTTTTTGTGAGGCTAATAGATATGCTTGAAAACCTCAGTGTAAGGACTATTTTATGCCGAATTTGAATCTGGAGTTGGAATATATGTTGGAGGGTATTAAGGCCAATAGATAAGTAATTAAGTGTAACTCTTTTAGAAGATTGTGAGTATTCAGTTGGTATTTATTGGGTATCTGTCAGCTTGAAGCATTATAAGATAATTTTCATGATTGTTTCAATTTGTTTCAAGTATAGATGCATTTCATTATGTCATATTTCAATTTTGAAACAAAAAAGTTTTTGGGCTAAAGAATTCCTGCAATTTTTTGTATTTTTGTGAGGATAGTAGATTTGTGTGAAAACCCCCATATAAGGACTATTTTTCATAATGAATTCGAATCTGTGGTTGAAGTATTTTTGGGAGGACATTTAGGCTGGTAAATAAGTGATTAGTGTTT
The DNA here is from genome assembly GCA_032361765.1 of Panulirus inflatus. Taxonomy (NCBI): domain Eukaryota; kingdom Metazoa; phylum Arthropoda; class Malacostraca; order Decapoda; family Palinuridae; genus Panulirus; species Panulirus inflatus. Next base: position 2,613 of record JAUUDY010080767.1, read on the forward strand.
ACTCTTTTAGAAGATTCTGCGATTACATGGCTCATATTTATTAGGTATCTTTCAACTTGGGGGAAGTATTATGAGATATATTCCATGGTTGTTTCAAGTACAGAAGTGTTTGTTTTTCATATTTAGATTTTAAAGCAAAAAGATTTTTGGGCTAGAAGTTGCTTCAACTGTTAGCTACAACTTTTGCTGTTTTTGTTAGAGTAATAGATTTTCTTGAATACCTCAGTATAAGGACTATTTTTCATGCTGAATTCGAATCTGTGGTTGAAACATACATTAAGGGATATTGATGCCTGTAAATAAGTAATTATTTGTTACTCTTAGGTGAGAAGATTCTGTGATTATTCGGTTCACATTTATTGGATATCTCGGCTTAGGGAAGCATTGTGAGATATTTTTCTCTGATTATTAGAAATATAAAAGCGTGTCATTAGATATGCTTCAGTTTGAAAGCAAAAAGGTTTTTAGGCTAGAAATTCCTTGAACTATTACCTGCAACTTTTGGTATTTTTGTGATAGTAACAGATTTGATTCAAAACTATTTTTTGTGATAGTAACAGATTTGATTCAAAACCTCAGTATAAGAACTATTTTTCTTGCAGAATTCGACATTGATTTCTGTAAGTAAGTAGTTAATGGTTACTCTGTTAAAAAATTCAGTAATTGTGTGGTTCGTATTTATCAGGCATCTCTCAATATGGGGAAGCATTATGAGATTTTTCCCTGATTTTTTCATGTTTGAAATTTTTCCCGTGAAAAGCAGTCATTTGGAACATAACGAATGATTTGGCACCAGTTTATTTTTGTAAGAATAGCCATAACAGCTTATGTGGTAAATACTTGTTTGTTTCACTGATTGATTGTACTGTGATCTGTTTTTCAGTTGAGTTGTACGAAATATGAATGATCTGATATCCTTGATTTTGCTTATTGTTTGATGCATTTTAGTAACATTAATAAAGCTTTCAGATACTAGAGGACTTACTTGTCTGTATGCAATGCAGATGTTTCCAAATGTACCTGTTTCTACCTTCAGGTGGTTTTAAATGTGTATTCATGTAAACTTAAGATTTTATGTATTTTTGTGCAACATAACAGAAAAGTGAGTGATAATTGTGGTTTATCTATATGACAGTGAAACGGAAGAAGACAGCAGTCCTCCATCACACCGTAGGAGTTCGTGTCGTCTGCACAATGGTCCTCATCATGGAAAACATTACAAGAAACCTCAGCAGTATTCCCATAGCCTTCCTGCCACTCCCAGAGTCAATAGCAGCTCCCAGAACTCAGGTGTTAATGGGAGCTTTCCTCTTGGTACATCTCCCTCATACAGTGCTCTCCCGAATTTACTGGCACCTCATGTCATTGATCAGACTAATCCAGAAAACATGTCCTTGAACAACTCCCACTATGTCACCTGCCAGGCAGGTGTAAGCCATCTGGAAAATTCTGTATTCTTAGGACCACAAGACTGTAAGCTGATGGGTGCTATAGACTACAGCAGCCTCCCACTTCCCCAAGAGGACCATGAACCTATGCGGAGAAGTCGAGATATTAGCAGACACATGAGTGAACCATGCATAACACAGTCACGGAGGTGCTCCAGTTATATCTCGTGTTCTCCCAAGAAGAAAGGGATAAAGCACAATTCTAAAGTTAGTGTATCAGGTAAAGAGAGTGGGGTCATGGATAACATTAAAGAAAGTGGGCAGAGTGAAGGGGAGACTGAAGAAATGAATGCTTTAGAAGTGCAGTGGAGGTTTATTCAGACATTAGTGGCTGAACTAAATGCAACAAAGGCCAGTAATAGAAAACTGATGGCAGAATTGCACCAAAGCAAAATGGAGATACAAATGTTGAAAGCATCTCTTGACTCATACCATGAGAGTGGTCTTCAGCCTGGAGCCATTACAGGTATTGCATGAAATTTTGATTTTTTTTAGATATATCATGTTTACTCTTTTGTTTGTTTATGTTTGTATGGTAATGACACTGTATAAAGTCTCATTAATAGTAAACTAAAGTTGTAAATGATAATGATAATAATCAGAATAGTGATATTGATTGTTTTTCATACATATTTGCCATTTCCCGTATAAGCGAGATAGCATTAAGAACAGATGACTGAGCTTTAGATGAATAAATCGTTACATATGCCCATTCTCTGCTCTTTATTATGGAAAAGTAAAATGAGGGGAGGATTTCCAGCCCCCCGATCTGACCTCTTTATGTCACATTTTACAACACACAGGGAATATGTGGGCAGTATTCTTTCTTCCCTGTCCCCAGGGAAGATAGTAATGATGATAATAAAAATGATAGTAACACTAGTAGTAATGATAATTATAATAGTTTTTTGTACTTGTTTGCCATTTTCCATGTTAATTAGGTAGGCTGGGAACAGATGAAGAAATGGCTGTGGGTTGCTCACATTCACTCCAGATGTCATGTATAATGCACTAAAACCATCACCCCCATATCCCCAGCCAAACCTCACAGACTTTTTTCCATAGTTTTCTATGACTGCTTTATTTGCTCTGGTTCAGCCCAGTTGCAGCAAATCTCCCTGTGTGTACCATATTGCTACAGTTCACTTTATACTATACATGCCTCAAACTCTCCTTTATGTTGAGGACCTGATATTTCAGAGCATATTTCACTTCATCCTTCCAACTCATCCTCTTTTTTTTCACTTCTGACACATATAATGTATCCTCTTAGTTAGTCTCTCCTCAGTCATCCTTTCCATATATCCAAAATATTTGATTACACCCTGCTCAGGTCTCTCATACATATCTGTTTAGTATCACATCTCACTTGATCCTAGATCATCCCTTCTTGCACCACATATTCGTCTCAAACATTTCATTTCCAACACATCCATCCTCTACCTTACCTTTGTATTTAGGACCCACAACTCACATCCATGCAGTGCCTTGAGGACTTGTGTACCATGAAACATACGCATCTTTACCCTCACAGATGGTGACCTCTCTTCCAGACACTCATCATTGCACATGGGACCCTTCCCCCCTTATGCTAATTCTGTGGTTCACTAATGCATCCATATCTCCATCTACTGCCATTCCCATTCCTAGGTGTATAAAACACCCCATTTTCCTCAGGGTATTTCCATTCATACTCACTCTAAAACTGACCTTTCTTTCTCCCCTGGTAAAGTTCATTACCTTACATTTATTTGCATTCACTCAACTTTCTACTTCCTCCCACTCTCCTAAACTCAGACAGTTTCTCACATGAATGTTTCACGAGTTATGATGTCTGCAGACAACAACTGACTCACCAGCCCCCAACCCCTTTTCAACCCCACGAGACAGCAGATCTGCCCCTCTCTCCAGTACCCTTATATCTACTTCCCTTACCACATCATCCGAACATGGAGTTAACGGCCATGGTGACATCATACCCCCTCAATGCAGACCCACCTTCAATTGGAATCAGTCATTTTCCTCGCTTTCTTCCTGCACACATTCTTTACTCTCTTGATTAAAACTCAACTGCTTTGTGAAGCTTTTGTCGTACATTATATATTCATAGCACCTTCCAGAAAATCCTTTTTCATTCAGGACACATTTCAACCAGCTGTTCACCAGCATAATTTATACTGGGTACCCCCTTTTCCCCAATTGTACCTTTATGTGTGACAAAACACTCTTCGATTAAAATCTGTCCCCATTAAGACTTGATCTATTGCATCAAGATTGCTGAACCACTCACTTGCTCCTCCCAAAGATCCCCCTCTCTCTTCCACACTCTATTTGCTGTTGGGTGCAAAAGCACACAGTGATCTACCTTTGGTAATCTGTTTTCATTCTCCCATACATCAGTCTGGAACTCACTTCCTTACATATTTTAATGCATTCCCGTAACTCCATCATTAGAGTACCACCTCATCCTTTGTTCTTGCCTGCTAACAAACCCCAAACTTAAGCCATTGGACATTTCCAAACCATTCTTCTCCCTTCCATTTGAGGGTAAGTTCAATTAAGAGCCAAAACATTAAGGTCTCTCCCAAAATGTATTACCCGTTTCTCCCCTCTTCTTGTTCAGATTACATTAACACACTTTCAGCCTGACCCTTAAGGAAATGTGAGATACAATTTGTCAAGTATTGATCAAGAGATAGAGAGTAGGTTTTGTTGCGGATTGAGTTACAGCACCTCACATGTGTATGAGGCAGAGAAAGAAAGGGATATTGGTCAGCAAAGCAAAATATGACTGCTACTGCTGTGATGGCTTTGTGCATCACTGCCAGTGCTCTTCCTGAATGATGATATTATTTATTTTTCTGTCTATATCTCTGATGTCCCCTCTGGTAACTCTCATCCAGAGGATGGCCATGGCAAAAGAATTTTCACTTATCACTGCCCTTATATGCCTCCCTTGCATATACCATTCCACTCATTCTTCCACCATTTCCCTCTCTCCAGTACTCTTCCACTATTTCCCCATGTCATTGGTGGTCTTCCTCTCACACTAACCCCATTAGTTGTGCTATCATTCACTTTCCTTGTAAACTCCCCATCTGCCATTCATTCCACATGCTCAAACCCCCTCAAAGTATTACATTTCACTCAATTGACCTCAAAAAAAGTTCAGTCCCTTTGGATATCCTGTCATATCAAATCTCTTGAACACCTCTTCATTTCTTTCTTCATTCATCTAGTCATGCCATTTGTTCCTTACAAGTAGTTAATTTCCACAGCCAGGATTCTTGAAATATAATATTAATTGTTGATTTATTGAACTGATTATAGGCAGTAGCTTATAATGTATTGAGAAAATATATACAACAGTGTACAGTAGGGCTATAGATGTGGGGTAGTTGAACAGATGGTCCTCACACAGACACATAGGTGGTAATGTGCAATCAAATTATTATTGATGATTTTCTCAGTGATTTTAGATAGTTGGTACGTTCATTATTGAATCAGCTTCTTGACAGGTGTGTGTGTGTGTAGGGAGAGTAGCACAGTACCACACTTTAGGACTTCACATACATTATATTGTCCAGATAGAGAAAGGACTCATATTCAAAATTAACTTTCTTTTTAGAAATGGTTGGGCAGATACATGCTGCTCAAAAAGTACGAGATGAGGCTATGATGTCAAGAATCAAACTTGCCAATGAGGAACGAGATGCGGCCCTGACTCATAGCAGAACCATGATGGACAAATTGAGTCTCTCACCTCGGGGAACCAGTGGCCCTAGCAGCAATGTGGATGCCACTGAACAAGTATGTGGAAACTTGGAGTGTTCAACTATGTTTTTTCGTTTTAGTTAGGCCTCAGCTGTTGTAGTATTTTTATATGGTGTTGAAAGGAGAAAAGTAAAGAAAGTATGAAACTTATGAACTAAGAGAAATTGAATGAGAAGCTAAGAGATAGTGGAGAAATAGTTCAAAGTTAGTTTGAGGTGGTGTGAAAGCATCTTAAGGGTGCATTAACAGCAGCTGCTATAAAGATGAGCAGCTCTGTAGCCATAGTGTGGGTAAAAGGAAAGACATTAAAAAGGAGAAAGTGAGAAGGGCAGTAATTCATCTGAAGAATAGTGAGTTGATAAAGAGTGGGGTGAAACTGCTATTGAATGGACTCATGAGGTGTGTAAGGGGCCAGGACAGTTGTCATTATCCAGATGACTGGACAGAATCAGTAAATGCTCAGATGTGTTAAGTATAGGGAGTAAAAATTGTCAGAATTGTAGTGGAGCAATGCCTATGAATACAGTTGATAAAGTGTGCAGTAGAAATATAGATAATTATGATCAAGGTAAAAGGATTTATAAATCAAATTTCAATTAAATACAAATATCTGAACAGTAGTGCCCTATATTTTGCTGTTTTACTAAGGTGTTTTAAGAAATGGAGTTACATTGTGTATATGACCTACGATCTTGATGGGAAATTTGGCATTTTTAGACATAAATGTAGAGGTCATTCACCTGTGTCCAAGACAGGAAATGGATCGTGAAACATATATCATTTATCATCATTTCCTCCCCTTGTAAGTCATTCATTTACCCATATTCATTACTGATCAGCCCACCATCCAATTTAAACTTCACCCTCTACATCCATTTATCAGCTCACCTTCGTACTGAGATTCACAACCTCCCTTATCATCCAATCATCATCCCAGCTTTTCTCCTAAACTCACACACTTCCATCACATTCACTCATCAATCCATCATCCTGTCTTTCCACTTACTTGTCCCATCCTCTTAACCAATCAATAGACCCTGTTGATGAATTATGTGAACCTCAAAAATCAACATGATATATACTTAAAGAAATGTATATACCTATATATCACCACATCCCTCCGCTATTGCAAGTTGCTCATCAGCCCACCATCTCAGTCTACCCTCTTGCACCTACTCATTCATCTGTGGATGCCCATCATTTGGTTGCTAATCATCCTGCCACCAACATTCATTCTGTTGAATTTAACCATACACCTACACACACATAGTGCACCTTATCTATCCATCTAATCTCATTACTTATCCACCTAATTGCCCCATGCTTACAGATTATCTACTTACCCATGGTTAATTCCATGCAGCTGTCTTCCCACTCACCCAAACCTACTTACCCATATCTTCCTTCCCACATGCCCACACCCACCCACTGATTCACTTAACCGGGTACCAGCCACACATTCATCCACCCATTTTACCACACTAACCCACAAACCTATTCACACCTGCCCATTCACTTGTCCTCTTACACCTACCTATGTACCCACCCATGCCCATTTACTCAATACAGACACCCATATCTACCCCACATCCACTGACTGACACAAATCACCAATGTTCAATCTGATGCATCCGTATTCTCTTCCCAGCCCACATTTATTCACTGTACTCAAACCCATCCACCTTTTCTTATTCACAAATACTCAAATGAGCACATTTTACCTGTCTGTCCAGCTTATCTCCTTTCTTGCTTACTGACCCTTACAGTAACACATGCTTGACCCCACCCACTCCTATATACCCACCTAAATCCATCATTTGACTTATCCTTACCAACTCCCATCTTCTATCCACCCACCCACTAACTTACCCACTTGTATCTGCTCACCTTTGCCAACCCACCTGCACCCATGCACACAAACCTCCTTTTATATAAAGGTGTTGAATTATTTATCCCAGCTGACACTTGCCAAAACCCTTGTCAGGATCTTCCATCTGCTGGTAACAGTAGCTGCACCAATTCTCCAAGACGTAGTGACAGACGCCATCGCAGATCTAGTGATTATACTCCCTCATCCATGCCTTCTGGTACTGTATACACCTCAGCTCCTCCAGCTTATACACAGGTATTCTTGTGAATGCGTATTGGGCGTCACTGGTAGAGGCATGGTTTTTTTGCATTTGGGTGTTTGCAGAAGTTTTGTTTAGTCTATATGGATCACAGTAGTATTCACTGTCTTGTGCTGTAGATTTTTTGTATGCATTCTTCTCTGTAGTTTGCAGTTTGGGATTTTTCATTCTCTAAAGAAAATAGTATTTGAAAATTTTACATATTTACACCTCGCTTTGGTATATGGTAAGTGCATCAGTACAGAAATCTAAATGTTCAAAGAATTACTTGGGAAATGTATGTTATATGAATTTTGAACAGGCATCTTTTCAAGCTGGATTTCAAGCCCCAAAAATCTTAAGATTCACATTATTCTTCGTATTTAAAGTTTTGAAATACATAAATGGATGTCGAAATATTTTGCACCCTATTCATAATACCAGAAAATTTGTTCATTTTTTCATGTTTTTTTTTGGACTATCACTTCACTCTCTGTATCAATATGATTGGATACCTTTACTTCTAAAAACTTTAAGTAGATAAGGGCAGTTTAATGATAACAGATATCCCTGGGGGTTGATGATGAATTTTGATGTCTGTGTAATTGATGTGTTATACACAAGTTGTCTGTTTTGGTGTGTTTGATGTTGTTACAGAGAAATGAGCAGTAGCATCATAATTGTAGTGTAGGTGTGGTGGTATGAAAATTCCATATTAAACCATAATCATGGTAGAACTGTTGGTTTTGTGAATGATTAAAGGTTTATTTCTGCACACAGCTGCACCCGAAGAATGAAAGCCTGTTCCTTCTGATAAAGTGCACAAGCTTATATAACTGCAACTCTTTATTCACATACCCAGATAGCCAATCTTATATGGTCTAATCACTTGTCAGCTACAGCAGTGGCAACAACAGGCACCACTTATTAATGAGATCATGGATCTATTTTAGAGAAGAGTATTGCAATTATAATATTTTTGTAAATATCATTTGTGCCTAATAGATTCCCTGAACTGCGTGAAGTTGTCAAGAATTTCAACAGTAACAGGAAGTATTTTCTATTTCTAGTGACGAGATTTTTGCCACGTTTCAGCAAGAGATCTCAGGTTTAGAAACTACTCATCATTGTGACTAACATGACACATGTAGACTGTCAAGTATTGGACAAACTATCAACTTAATATGGTAAGGAGGGTTGAACCGGAACAGTGTATAAAGAGGCAAGATGACTGTTACAGGAACAGCTTTACTAACAGGAAATCTCTTGTATCTGGTATTTTAAGTACCTCCCCATACAATTGCACATATACACTTTTAATGTGTAGGCGGGTGTTCTTGTGAACAACAAAAATTGCAGAGGTCGGAAAAACAAGGAGAAGAAAGCATAAGGAAAAAATGTGTTAGTTATGTAACCCCAGGACCACTTTAATTGTCCTCTTACAGCTGTAAGGCTGCACTCCTCACGAGAGCAGGGTAAGGTGGGATCCTTTGGTGTGAGGTGGTCCTTGATGATATACTGCTTTTCATCTGGTGATAGTGGTATGGCCTCATTAAAGGTGACTTGACATTTGTAGTGTTACCACTTTCAGGCAGAATTTGGTAACACTGGAAAAATATGTCCCCATTGTAAATGAAATGGATGCTTTAGACTCTTCATATATAGCCTAAACAAATAAAAGGAACAGATCTTCCCACAGTTTCTCTATAAACCCAAACAGCTCAAGTGAAAAGACAATTTAAACTTAGAAGAGATTAGTCTGGTTTTTGAAATCACAATAGTATCTTGAAGATTCCTTCTGTGGATGAAAATTAAGTGGGGAATGAGGTCAGGCAATTTTATGATTTGGTTATTCTTGAGGCAACAGCAGGGGAACAGTTTTTTTTTGCTTAGGGTGGCCCTGTCGTAAGGGCAAATCACAAGTAAACCATAGAATGTAATTAGGATTTTGCCTAATTATATTATGACAAAGGGATCAAGGCCCTTCACTTTACCTTGTTCAAAGGGCTAAATCCTTTTTGGAAAAAGTGAGGACAGTAAAGGTGAATAACTTGTACACTTGAAAGCTAGAATAAAGATAAAGCTGTATAGCATGAGGAAATCACCAGAAAGATGCAAGCATGGAAGCCTTTGAAGTTGGTATGGCAATATAGGATGCATAGTAGTCAGACAGCAGGGTAAATGTTTACATTTCCAGAAAATAATCAGCTACTTGTGACATGTTTTTTATGGTTATAATAAGAGGTGATGATGGTTATTACTTAGATCTTTCATAAGATTTATAGTGCAAAACAAAATCTAGGAAAGAAATTAGGGCTATTGTATATTTAGCATGCTCATACTAGACTATAGAAAGTCCCATATATAAAAACTGATCTTTGCTTTAGTGTGTGAACATGTCACTAACAAGTTATCTGTGTTTAAATTTTTCTTCTGATTGCAAATAGTTGTGTGGCAGTTTTGCCTATAATCAGTGTACATTCTTTTGAATATGCAAAAAAATTGATGTGTGTAAAAAAAATTTGGTTAGAGATTGTTTACCTACATCAGACAATGTGGTCAGTGCAGAATATTCTTCAGCATTTAATGAAGGGGGTTAGAATATCACATTTTGGCTTGGCATAAGCTTATGCTTATTCATAAAAATATTTTGAGATTTCTGTGTAAAAGATGACCTTGGGATGAATGTTGCACTAGCTAAATGTGAAAATGTTTTTACTTTGTAAGCTACAGAAGCAAATCAGCTTCCCATATCAGGACTCTTAAAGGCACTAGATACAAATAAACTGTAAGCAAAACTTTTATACTAAGCTTCTTTCTTTCCCCGGGGAGCAGTGAAGACTGGCTCGTTGGGCTCTGCTATCCTGTTGCTGCTGGTTTCTGCCAAGCATGTGGTTACTCTTCAGTGCATGTCGTGCTTCCAGGGACTGGGCTATTTTGGCCACTTGTTTACCTTTGCATGGTGGACAGTATTAAGGTCTCTTTATGCTAAAAGAATATTTCTTTGTAGCCTTGACTTTGTGTGTCAATTTAATAACTTTGGTATTTTTGTATCATTTTGGTGTTTGATGGAGAAATTGCAGATATTGAAAAATTTCCTTGTGTAGAAAATCTGTAAAGTATCATGAGAATATTGTAAGATGAATAGCTTCAAATAATGGACTGTAGTATTGAGTTTAGCTAGATTTGTGAAAAAACACAAAAGATTTTGAAGTGGAGAGTATATGGCTAACCAGGGGTCGGAGCAGAGGTCCCTTGGTGACCGTGAGGCTGCCATGCTGTCTCAGCTTGCCACCTTGGAGGATGAACTACGCACTTTGCGGCTAGCGACGACCATCCACCATACCATGCATGAGGGAGGCGAAGGTGTTGCAGGAGCTGCTCAAGGTATGTGTTGTATCTGCTGGGCCTCAGAGTGACAGTCCAGTGGAAACCTGATTTCTTTAATTGACTTTCTCTGATTTTCTTTTGTTTCTAGTAGTTGTTGAATATTGTAAGTGGCCTTACTAGATTAATTGTTTTCTTTTGGATCTGTGATTGGATGTATCATTGAGTTCAAAGACTACTTGGTATTCCAAGTGCTATATTGCAGCAACCTCTAGTGTCAACAAGATGCTGTCCTTCACAGTTGAACATTCAGAGCCTGATTAAAAGAGGGATAGATGAAAAAGAAAGAATCAGAAGTAAGGGTACAAGTTCCTTGACTGATGGCAGTGGTATTGGCTTGTAAGATCTCACATCTTGGAACACAACAAAGGAATTGTCAAAAAAGTGATGTGTTGATATATTGAGAACTTTTAGAATTAAGGAAGCAAAACCAGTGATGACAATGTTTAAAAATAATTGTCTTCTGATTGGAATACTGTTGTGTGCCAGCATCACCATACAGATATCTCTAATTATTTCCCGAGCTAGCATAGCCCCAAAGACCCTATACTGCCTGTATCAATACAGTCTAATGCCTGGTTGACAGGGAGGGCGAGTAAAAGCACTCCTCAGCCTTTATGACGCAGATGTGGTGGTACATCGGAAGGTGAGTCTCCCTGAGAGATTCAAGTAATTTCTAAGTTCATAGTCCTCGATATTTCAAAACCTTTTGGTAATATGTAGTGTAGGGCTTGGAACTCCACAGCCTTCTCTTGCAATTGGCCTCCCTCGCTCTTCTTTAACGTCCAGCTGTCTGTCTGGTCGGTTCTTTTCCATATCTGTCGATGAGTCAACCTCTAATCATCGTTTCCATACCAACAGCGGTGTTCCTCAAGGTTCTGTCTTGTCACCTACACTCCTCCTCCTCTATATCAAAAAAGATTTCTTCAGTCAATAACCCAATTCACTCAGTCAAGAGGGAGTTAACTCTGCACTCTTTCGGTTCTGCTCCATTTACTCTTAATCTGTGTCTCGCCACATCCTAGTTTCTTTAAACTTAGATTTAAATGAAAAGCTTCCAGTGAGTTGGGAGTATCCAAGTTAAGCTTAACGCTTTCAGCTCAGTTTCTTCCTATTTCTCTTTCTCAAACTCTTCACACCTTTTCCATCTCCTTTGATGATTCTGTGGTCTCATTACTTAATGAAGAAAACAACTTTGGAACATCAGCACCTTATAGAAAACGTCTCGACTCCCTCTAAAACACTGAATATCTTG